>CM042445.1:28556333-28603833 GCA_023631565.1 Gymnocephalus cernua
GGAATAATCGGCACACTACGAGAGCTTCGCCTGCACGGAGACCAGCGCGGGGACCAGCGGTCTCGCTCGATGCCCCGAGCCGGGGAAGTGGACATCCTCATCGGCTAGGTGGGAAGCTAACGCTAACCGGGGAAAAGGCACATCCAGAGCGAGCTAACGCTAGCCGGCCACCTGTCCCATCAATCCTGATTGAAGGTGTCCGTTCATTAAACAACAAACTGGACTACATCCAACTTCAACGAAACTCCCAACGCGAGTTCAGAGTCTGCTGTGTTTTTTGTTATCGTGGAAACATGGCTGAACAACAGTGTTCCGGACTGTCCAGCTACCAGGACTGCTAACCCTCCGACGATCCGAGCTAGAGATGCTCTGTATGAAGGTGAGCTGTGTTAACACGGACTGGTGCAGAAATGTGGTGATTTGTATCCAACTAACTGCTAACCGCTGGAGTTTGTGACTGTTACATGGTGACCATTCAACATTCCATGCCAATTCACGGCTGTGTTTAGCTATACTCGGTGTTTACAGCCCACCAAGCACTAATGCTAGTATGCTTAGCTGAACTTTACAGAGCCTATAATGTGTGTGTGCACTAAAAGGTAGCCTGTTTCGTATGGCGTTTTTATATAATGTCGTTTTTATATATTTTAAACATGTAACACCACTTGAGCCACGATTAAACGTTGTTTCGTGTATATGGTTGAAATAACAATAAAACACATTGAGTTGAGTTGAATGCCTCACTGTCTGTCTGTCAAGCGGTAGGCATGGCTTGGGAGTGGACTCAAAGCAGCGAAGCGAAGTGCATTCTGGGATTTGGTGTCTTTCATCCATACGAGCCAAAAACACATTTTCTGGCTTTTCTCGACCTAGAAGGCACCAATTTCAATTTTTTTTCACATTTCTGCTACATAAGTGACCCAATTTAAAGATATATTCAGCTTTCCAGCGGTGAAATATCCCTTTAAGAAATGTCACTCCTACCCCTCCGGCTTTCAGTAGCTTCCTACGAAACTCCTCTGTTGGGTTGTTGAAGGTGAGCTTCTCACAGCGAAGATGATTGACCGGTGGGTGGCCCTCCAGGTGGAGGAACAGGTCGTAATCAAAGCGAACTTTCTTCGGTTCTTCCTGAGAGAGAGAAAAAAGAGAACAGTCACAATCAGTCTATCAGGACTTAACCACAACTATTTTCTTTTATCAACACCACTACACTGCATCACTTGAACACTGCATTTAGATCCAAACTACAAAGTAATTGTTGAAAGACTATAAGTAACTTCTTCTGATTCTCCACAATGATAGAAATTAGTAGGTCGACAAAAATCTAATTGATAAGCTTTCACAGTTTAACAATGACATACTAGTGTAGACATTTTCAAGTTACCCCAGTGTGAGGAAAATGATACAGAGCGTCTGTGGGGGTCTGCTCTTGTTCTTGTTCATAGTTTTTACACTACCACGTAGGCATTTATCACTTTTATGACGTGCTATTTAGTCTTGGCATGAATGTCCTGTCAGTCTTTAACTTTGTGTCGTGTTGATGTTGTGTCTTGACCAGGGCTCTCTTTTGAATGAGACCCTGTGTCTCAATGAGATTACCTGTCTAAATTAAGGCTAAATAAAACAAGGTCCACAGATGTCTAGGCCTATAAATAAACCCAAAAGCAAAAACCTCCTCATTGAAAAACAAACTACTGCAGCAAACTACTGTCAAACAAACCTGGTGGAACAAGCAGATTAAGATATAAAAAAGAGACTTAAAATGAATCCAGTGTTAAAGATGTAACACATGCAGTTTGCTGGTGAGTAAAGTTGTTAAGTGTACCTTATTTTTGAAGTAAACTTCAATAGGCAAGATGAAGCCAGCGTATCCAGACTCCTCCACTTTGTACGGTGGATCCTTGCACACTGAAATGAAAGAGCCATTTGCCATTAGAGAGGCCATCAACCTTCAAAACAGAGAGACTGGTTTAAATTCATTTCGTTCTATAAAATGCAAAGCAGCTGCTTCCATTCAATCACTGTTGGGTGTATTGCAGCGCAACACTTCACAGTCGTCCTAACCATTATTACAATTATCACAATTTATCACTATTCTGGACACAAAGATTAGGTGAAGAAGTGTATGAAAATATATGTGACTGTTGCCTTTGCTTCTCAAAGTCTCGTCACTAAATGAACTGAGCCACTAAACCTGCATCTTCATTCTCTTGAGATCTCATTAACACCCATTTCCAATGTAATATCAACACAAAAACTGGGGCTTAAATTGGGACCAGGGCCTTTAAAGCTTGTGAATCCACCCAGCTCATGACAAGGTGAAGACCTTCCCCCTCATTCCCATGGGCCTTTAAAGACAAACAAAGTCTACTAGAGCGCAGGTGTTCTTCTCTGGAGGTTTGTGTTTGTCAGCCTGGCTCCCAGCGGACGCTGCAGAAAAGTACCAATTAAGTCCATGTATGTGGAGACCTGACTGTGTTTACTGGAAGAACAGATAAAAGCAGGTCTTAGCTTTTCTTCATCATTGCATAATGCCTTTCTGCATGAATGGAGGATATTTAAGATGTCACAAGTCGATAGCAACCAGAGTGAAATGTAAACATTATGCAAAATTACATAAAAAAAAGAGCAGATCGGAGGTAGAGGAAATACCATCGGAGAGACCCGTAACGTTGTTCTGAACTCATGGCGGAGGCAGAGAAATCAGTAGGCTACGACCTAAGTCATCCAAGGCAGCGGCGGAGTGGGACCAAAAAATCTACCGGGAAATTTAGTAGACTATCAGCCCGCCGTACGGGTTGAGCAGAGGCTGCACAGTTTGACCAGCGGGCAGCGGCCGGGCAGAGGCGCGGCCACGGCACACCAGTCCGCCGGATGGTGTTGCTAAGAACTGCCAATGTACAGTATTATCAGACCGGCCCTGGCGACCTCGAAACACTGCCGGCCCACCGGGAAAAGTCCCGACTCTCCTGATTGCCACTCCGCCTCTGATCCAAGTTGTGGGAGTATTTCACACTAAACTCTCAGAATTACAAATGGCCATAATTAGTTTACACATTTAATTTGCTAGTATAGTGGAAACAAATAACTTAAAATAATTATAATTAAAGTTTCAAGCTAAAATAGATTCCTGGAATTACTTGTTTAAGGAATGGAAATTCAGTAGAGATGAGAATTAGCATTCCTCGTGGTTCCTAGAGTCTCTAAAAGTAGAACGGGAGCCAGAGCCTTCAGCTACCAGGCTCCTCTCCTGTGGAACCAGCTCCCAGTCTGGGTCCTGGAGGCAGACACGGTCACCACATTTAAGAGTAAACTTAAGACTCTCCTCTTTGATAAAGCTTATAGTTAGAGCTGGCTTTGCCTAAGACCAGTCCTTAATATATTACTGTATTACTTTCCACAGTTAAGAGTAGTGTAACAGATTACAAAATCCAAGTAAAGCTGTGCGACTGTGATGGGGCAGCGGAAGGAATATAAAAAGTAGGGCTGGGCAAGTTAACACGTTATTATCGCGTTAACGCATTAATTAATTAATGCCGACAATTATTTTATCGCGCGTTAACACGGTTTTTATCATTTCTCTTATTATTGTAAGAGTATGTTGTTCAAACTTTTATTTTGAAAACAAGCTTTTATTTTGAAAGCGGGACGGGGTGGAGCGGGACCAAAAAATCTACCAGGAAATTGAATAGACCCGACCCGCCGTACGGTTTGACCAGCGGGCAGCGGCGCGGCCGCGGCACACCAGGCCGCCGGATGGTGTTGCTAAGAACTTGTAATGTACAGTATTATCAGACCGGCCCTCGCCGCCTCAAAACTCTCCTGGTTGCCACTCCGCCTCTGATCCAAGTTGTGGGAGCATTTCACACTAAATAAATCGGAAAAGTGTGTTAATTGCAAGATAAGCAAAAGCGGCATGGCATGGCACGGGAGCACCACGGTGATGATTCAGCACCGTAAACATGTTGGAGTCCTTGATGAGGAGGAAGGGAGTTCAACAGCAGCGTAAAGTCACTACACAATCCTACTTTAGTTCCGTTTTGAAGTGAGGAACGTAACGTCCCTCCAGTAGCTCTTCTGGTGCTGCTGTTTACTCTTATCCAGCTAGCTACGTTAGCGTTAGCTCGTTAATAACAGTAGTAAAGCAGGGTGGTATAGACTTTTTCACTCGCCTTTTTTGGCCCATTAATTTTTCAGTCTGTTGTCATGTATATATTCTGTGCTTTGGCCCATATCAGTTATTGTTGACAAATATATTTGTGTTATACTTTTTAATTTCATTTTAAAGTTCTTTTATTGCACTTGGTCATCTTAAGCTGTGTTTAAATGTGGTGTATAAATGAACTTAACTTGCACTTACTACAATGATGGTAATCATTTAATGAATAAGCTTCAAGTGAACGTGTGTGTGTGTGTGTGTGTGTGTATGTGTGTGTGTGCTCTTTGGGTTAGGCTACTTACCTTTACACAACTAGTAACTTAAACAAGTATGTATGTAAGTATGTACTGAGTTGATGTAAATTAATGCTTTGTTTTATCCGATTCATCGATTAATCGAAAAAATAATTGACAGATTAATCGATTATTAAAATAATCGTTAAATGCCTCTCGTTATTATTTTTTGTTTTTATTATCAGTTACTATCATTACATTTATTGTTACCATTTTATAATCACTATAAAAAACAAAATAATACGTAGGATTACGTTTATATATGTATACACATAGTATAATGCCATAATATTGTTTTGAATCATACTGCTCTAGTGTTATTATCAATATTATATAAATGAAATGTATCATAATTCAGGTCTGAATTGATGTTTTCATATCTCAAGTGAAACTAAATATTTTATAACTACATAAGCCAAAATCTGTGTTTACGGTATTCACAACAGCAAAGGAAGTGCATAACGGAATAAAATGAATACATTTATTATTTAATAATCTGGATTTAATGATAAAAAGTTCAGTTCTCGACAGTAGGGCTGGGCGATATGGCCTAAAAATAAAATCTCTGATTTTATTTTTTTTAATTCGATTTACGATTTTTTTCCGATTTTCCCCCCCTACTTATTAAGGAAAGCAATAAGTACAAACGGCAGACAACTTACCATCTTCTCCATGGTATATATGGGTACCATGTCTTTGGCTATGTGTCCCTTTCCTGTCATATGCGGTGCCTTGTGCAAAGGATTCGGCTACAGTTAGCTGTTTTTTAGCTAAGGTTTGTTGGTTACTGCGGTTTTGTTCGTCTCGGAGAGACTGGCATTTTTCATATTGGGCTGGATGTCTCTGTTTCAGGTGCTGGAATAGGTTTGTGGTGCTGCTGCCTTTGACTGCGATGGGCTTTAGGCAAATGTTGCAGCGTGGGGTCTCTTGTTCCACGTCTGTCGCAGCAAACCCATACCAGTTCCAAACAACAGATGATTTTATTCCTTTCTTGGGAACAAACTTCCCACTCTCACCGGTAGCCATGTTGTCACTTGCTGTTGCTGTTTTGTGTGTACTATGATGTTGTTGTTGTCGCTAGCCATACTGCTATGTGAAACTAACTCTACGGAAGCTCCGGAGAGCCAAAAATGCACCATTACACAAAAACTCGATTTACTTATTTTTTTTTTTTTTTTAAATCGCCCGCAACAAAAAATTCAAATTAATTAATTTAATCGATTTTTCGTCCAGGCCTACTCGACAGGTACTCAAAAAGTATTTGGTCCCATACTCAATCCTGAAGAGAACACAGTAGGCTGCTGTAGAACAAACACGAAACATAAAGGAAATCTCAAAAGAAAAACATGATGGGTTTCTAAACATACAACTGACAACTTGGCTTCCAGTGATGAAGGAGACCTCAGGGATACCTGGAGTCATCCTCAGCACTGACTGAGCAGGCTTTGGCACCCATCTAATCATCCCTTTGCTGGATTGTTTAATGTTGGGGCCCTGCCTCTTCATGGAGCAGCAGTGATTGATGGCTCGGCTGACTGCGCTGAGGTCGACCTCACCGCTGGGGTCAGGCCATCCAAAACCCAATACCACTGAAAAAGTATTATGGGTTAGAGTTAATTGTGCAAGTGGGTCAGGTTCAATTACAGCGAGCTAAAAGAGCCCATTCACCACCACACCTTTTATATAATCCAGGTGGAGAGAGAAAAGGGCTGAACCACCCCATAATGGAAAGAAAAATTCACACTCAGGCACACATGTTGGACGGTATATGTTTCTTATTTGCATGGATCACTGGGTAGACGTGATGTCATGTTGAAATATGTTCAGTGCAGCAACAGTACACAATCTAAAATATACTGTACTTGGATATTCTTAGATTCCTTAAAGGGGTGACAGAATGTAAAACTGATTTTACCTTGTCATAGTTGAATAACGACAGTTTGGTGGGTAAATAGGACATACATAGAACCTCAACATCCCATAGACACCTCTTTCCTCTGCAAATCTCACTATTTGAAACTGCCTCTGGAAACGGGCAAATCCCAACAAGCCTTCGAGTTGACGTCAACTCGCTTCCTGTCCCTTATTTGGCTCAGATCTCTGTCTTTGTCACGGCCCGAAATTTACATACACCACTGACCTGAGATCAGCTAGTATTCTTAATCTAGGTTGCGCACATCTCAGACATTTTGCACACTGTTCGTCTGTTATTCCAATACTAAAATCAATTCTCAAAGTTTTTTATGCGAGAAATCAACTATGTAGAGCTCAAATATGGGTCGTTTTACGAAAATTGATGGCTAATTGCAAATTTGGTATGACAATGTCGGACTTTAGAGGCTCCACAATCTGCCGTCACAGCCAGCTGCTCTCTGCCGGGCATACTGCCTTGCCGCTGGGCCTGCATACCTTCACAGACCCGCTATGACCTGGTGCTCTAGGATCGCACACATTTTTAGAGAAAAGAACGTTTGGAAGTTTTTCAAGGATATTGAAAATTAACCACGGTCGTAAATGCAGTGTTCCAGGCTGTACAACGGAATACTGGCCCGGAGAAAAGTCTTTAGAACAGCTAACCTAGCTAGATGTCAGACGATGGAGTGGGACTTACTGGATCTAACACAGCGGCGCAGAGGACGTGTCTGCAGGGTTGTCTCTGCTAAATGTCCCCATGCTGACTAAATACAGGGTGAGTTGGGATTCATACAACAACAGTAGTTATGAAAATGTTGAAACTTTGCATTAGTGTGTGTGTGCGACACACTGTAGGATTAAACTGTAAACTGTATTTGGTGCTGTTTACAGTAACGTTAGCTAATTGATGAGTTTGTGTGTGCGCGACACACTGGAGGATGAAACTGTAAACTGTATCTGGTGCTATTTACAGTAACATTACATAACAGTAACATGTGTGTGTGTGTGTGTGTGTGTGTGTGTGTGTGTGTGTGTGTGTGTGTGTGTGCGTGCGCACACGACACACTGGAGGATGACTAAACTGTAACTAAACGTGTCTCTGGTGCTTTGTACAGTAACATTAGTTGATGAGTTTAGCGACTCTTTTCAAAAATGCGACTAGCAACAAATCTGGCGACTTTTTGTAGAAAAGACGCCAGTATTGTGTTGCACGCGAGGTATTTCTCTGCTGTGGCCGCCAAAACGGTCTCTCTCTTCTGTGTTCTGTGAGGAGCAGAGGAGTCGAGCCAGCCCGTATGCTGAGAGGAGCAGCCCCTCCCCTCTCCCCTCAATTTGCAGGTTGTAAACCAACCAATCAGCTCATCTAAATATTCATGAGCAGAGGAGCATAGAAAATCACCACGCCATTTTCAGCCCAACCAATGTCATATACCCTATTAGGAGACCTTAAGGAACAGTGTGAAATACCCTATATAATCATTCTATCACCCCTTTAAAATGGCAAAACAAAGAATTGTTAACGAGAGATGTACTGAGTGGGACATTTTACTGTTTCTTGTAAGCACTCCCTGATGGAAAAAGGGGTTCTTTTTTTTAGGCTATACTCTCTTGCAATTGAACGTGAATAAGTTTACTATTTAAAAACAGCAAAGCTAAACATCATATCTAGTCAACACGCATCACGACATCGCTACAAATACAGTATGTGATTAAAATCAGCGGCTGCTTAGGCTACGTTACCTTGTTTCAGCGACGCTCGGTGAAACAGCGTGGAGCGGATGTTTTCGGTTCAGATGCTGAATCATTGAAGTCGTAATGCTGTGGTATGCCAGGTCTACTTAATGTTGCACCTTGTTCTCTTCCTTTGTTAGTATGTAATGATCCCAAACTTTAGACATTCTCTGCCGTTTCTGGACATCTTTACTCTCCGCCATCGCGCCAACTAAATTCAAAATGTATCGCGCGCTAGTGGTGTGCTTCCTGAACAACGGTCCGTGTGGAACAATCAGATCCCTGTGCGTATAGTGCGCATCATAGGAATTTAACGAGGCTTTGAGGCAGAGTTTTTGCCTCGAGGAATTTTTATAATCGAGTTACTCGATGAATCGTTTCAGCCCTAATCCAAACATTATACCGACAACACTGAAGCAAGCTGACAGCAGAGCTACGTTCAGTCGCCCACATTTCTACAACAACTTAACGTTACCTGTGGCCAAGGTAGTGTTTATACAACTATTTTGTTTTGAAGAGGAAGCAATGTTATTTATTTAATTTATTTTACTACTTTGCACAATAAAAACAATTTACACTCTGTAACAGTTTCATGCATTCTAATTTCCTTCATATATTGTATAATGTTGTGGAACCAAGCATGTGATACAAATGTTTGGTCACACCGCCCAACAATATTATTAGTGGACATGTCTGTTCTAAGGTGAGAAAATACAAACCCTGGAGACCTAGTGGTTTAAGGTGCTGACAATAAACAGCAATGTCCCCAGTTCTTGTCCAGTCAAGGACGTTTGTTGCATTTAATTCCCTATCTCTCTCATTTTCTCTTTCAAGTACCACAGAACTTATTGTCAAAAAATGCTGCATTACACCTAAGTAGCCACAACTGTCACATCATATATTGCAACCTGCAAAAATAACCATTAATGTTAAAACAGTGCTTGATGCAGTCGCTCCAATTAAAACCAGGAAAACTACAATAAAGGCTGGAAAGATAGAATTGCTGAACTAATTTTGTACCAGGTGTAAGGCACTGTGAGAAAACACTTGGGTGCTGCATGTTTATCACATTTTAAAAAGGTAGCACCTCCCTGACCTGTAAACAAATTAGTTATTAAAAAATATAAAATTTAGCAATACCACTTCAGCACTGAACACTGACTACTGTCCAAACTCCAAAGTGGTGTTGTAACTCAAAATAAATACAATCTTTCCCTCTCCACAGATGTCAAGTGACAGGTCAAGTTATGGTTAAAATGAGAGAAAATGCCCGTAGCTTTATGAAGACAAGAGAAAGCCAGCTAATGTGAAGGGGAAGTCAGTGCAGCGTCTTGGCTGGGGTTTAGTAGTTCAGGTTGAAAAGGTTACCATTATCTGAAGGAGCGTCTGAGAGGCCGAAATGCACAATACAACCACTGACCTGTAAGAGAAAACCTGCCAGTGGTCACAGAAGCTTTCAAAGAGGGACAGGGCCGTGTCGTTCATTAACACGGCCTTGGTTTAAACCAAGATGCCAATCACAGAACAATGCCAGTCACTATGTATTTGCCCTTTCTAAACAGACTGGTTTGTAATGAGGCCAGGCTAGACGACATGCCTGACCATAAAACAAAAGACAAGACAAGCCAATTAGTAATTCTTTAGTGAGGTTTGTGGCTCAAATATGAGCTCTTTCCACTTGCTGATTCAATACTTTAATTGAGTATTTATATCAAGCAGAGAATACTGACAAGTTGTGGTGTTCTTTGTGCTAGGGATGGGCATTTGATTACATTTTCTTAGTCAATCGTCGGGAGAATTAACATTTGACTATCGATTAATCATTAATATTTTTATATTAAAATTCATTTATTTAACTTTTTATAAATTAAAAACAATGAAAATACAAAAATACAGCGCGTTTTTCCTGGATGAGATCTTAATTACAAGAAGAACAACTTGTGACAGTTAAACTGGAGATTAGGCTGAACTTGAAGATATATGTGCTGCGGTGCTCTGAAGCAGCAGAACCTGCTGCTGCCAGCCGGCCTTCTTAAACAGAGACCCTCGTTTGTTCCAAAATAATAAATAAAAAGAATCACGTTAAATAATAACTTAATATTAAAAAAACATAATAATACTTAGATCTGACAGGTTTTGTCAAAATGTAAAGAAAAGAAAACTGCTTCAAACACCTGTTTAGCCTGCTATACAACTACCTATACAGTAGTAAGTACAACTACTAAAGATACTGCAAGCATCTTTGCCTTGGTGCAGCTCAGTCTATTTCCTCCTCTCTTCTGAGATGTGAGACGCAGAGCTGAGCAGTGCTCACTGTCTGTGCTGGTGCATGGAGCACAGACCTATTTGTATGCCATTTGTGCCAGTGCTGGAAAAAAGGAGGTGACTATTTCTCCAACATCCAAGTGCGGCGCAATTGTGGAAACAGGGCCTCTGCAAAGAAACTCCCAGGCAGGTTTTACAACTCCAAATCAGAAAAAGTTGGGACAGTATGAAAAACACAAATAAAAGAAAGTAGTGATTTCTAAATGTACTTTGACTTGTATTTCATTGCAGACAATGTGAACACAAAATATTTCATGTTTTGTCTGGTCAACTTTAATTTGTAAATATACATCCCTTCCTGTCATTCAGACCTGCAACACATTCCTTGATTAACTTAGTAGTTGAGAAATACACAATATGAACATCTTTGTATTTTGTGCATTTTCCTTGATAATCAAGCAAGTAGATTCATTATACGATTATATCCCAATTGCAACATTGTAAATTGCAATGGCAGTATGACTTTTCCTCCGTATGGTGCAGCTCTAATTCCTACATGTATGTTGACTCAGCAGAGAGAACTCTCCACACAACCTTACATTAACCAGCTAACAATAACACCCTAGAACACAAACAGGGTCCAGATTAATCTGCCAAACTAAAGCGCACAACACAAGAAACATTCAAGTGTGTGTTGTAAGCCATCTCACTAGATAAGAGACCCAACAGGTGGCAAGTCTGGGGCAGTTAAAGGTTGAAAATAACAAACCAGGTTATAGGCAGACTTGTCTTTCCACCCCACCAGCACCCAAACCAGCAGCACCAGCAAGTAAAGCATGGAAAAATACACATAAACAACACCATATGCATCCTAGACTACAACCACATAGGTGTGAAGCCGCACCCACCTCAAGGGACCAAAAACAGATCAGAGAATTAGAGAAGTGGAGTGAGGGGTGGAGGTGGGGTGAAAATCCTGGGGATGCTCCTGATAGCAGGATCTAGACAACAGCACACACAGGGAGACCAGGTGCTACCAACACACTCCCAGACCTCCCTTGAGAACCATTATGCGTTTGTGTTCCGACATTTGATCTTCTCAAGGGCTCTTTTATATAGTCACCCATCTTACAAGATCTAACTGTGCAGCTATTGCTACATATCGCTTCTACTATTAGAAATTGCCATACTAATGGTGTTTGGTAGTGGGAATGGCCAATATGGATAAATTCCTACATTATGGTATATGTGACTTTATATTACAATATGGATATACATGTTGAGACATAACACATTTTCTTAAAAACAGTAAAACACTGTCAATAGAGATTTTAACGATACCAATACGGATACTGCTTATCAATATAGATACTTATCGATACTACTATCTATAATTTGGTGAAAAAAAATGAAGACATGAAAAGATTCAACAGTGATTTTAGTTTTACTTTTTTGCAGAAATAGATTTTTTTTTCCTGTGAGGAAGGAGTAATTACTACAAATGTCTGGTCTAACAATTCTAAAGAAACAAAATGAGTTCTATCTGGTTGTCAGAACAGCTCACACTAAATTCCACCGAGCAGCTTGCCACTAAAATGAGAATAGTTGATCCACCTTAAAGGTCAGCCCACCTTAAGTTAAGGCTAAACTGTACAGACACTGCTCTGCTACATTCACAGCTATAGCCTCACTGCTTAATATTTACTTGTTGTGTAGACTAACACATTTTAGTTTAATAATCATTCCCAGATGATTAGACCCAGCGGCATCAAATAATAACAATCGTTTGATCATCAGTACCATTTGTCCAGGAGCTTATCGGTACTGACCAGTCTGGAACCGGTACCAGTTCAGTACTGCTTCTCGATATCCAAAGAACAGGAATGTGTGTGGCTAATCCAGCTGTCTGATAGGCAGAAACCCATAGGATGAAGATATTTGAGAGGTTGAAAACCCCTTAACATGCAGTTGCTTGCTGTATAGGCCAGTCATTACAAACTCATGCTGTGCAGTCAAACATTGCTCATACCCTTAGAATTTTATTTTCAATCCTAGAAGAGATCTCAAAGTTTCTAACGATACCAAAAAATGTCACGTATAAAATGAAGAACAAGATATCTTTATTTCCATCTGACTGAATAGTGCAGCCAGCATAATTGGTTTTACACACAAATGTTCATAATGTGTCTAAATTTCTTGAGCGTACTGGCAGCTTCATTTTTAAAGGAATACGCCACCGTTTGTTGAAATAGGGCTTATCACAGTCTCCTCTAGATGTAGATAGGTGGGCAAACGCATGTTTTGTCTCAATCTCAGTCTGCCGTTAGCTTAGCTTAGCGTAGTGAATGGAATCCTTTGTTGTCGTTAGCATGTCGCCAGTAAAATTGAGCCAACAACAACAAAACAACCTAATTACTTCTTGTGGCCTGCGTATTCACAACAAGTACAAATACAAAATAAGACTAGACAATTCCCTAGGCATATATTGATTTGGGACTATATTGGGTGGAAGTAGCCTACAGCCGAAGCACTGCTACATTGGCAAAGAGATCACACAGCCGTTACGGCCGAGGCTCTGACCCAAAACACAGAATCACACGCAGACACAGTGGGCGAAGCACGACGAAATACAGGAAAGTACAGGGAGACAAGTTACCACATTGGTAGCTGTAAGAGAATGCTTTTTGATTTGTGAAGGAACTGACTTCTGCCTGCTAGATTTAAGCTAAGTACTTTATTTGGGTTTTGCTGCTGCTTCTTCTTCTTCTCTACTCTCTACTGCTGTGTTTTGCTACTTTGCTTGTGTTGCTAGGCTTGGATTGGTTGTTACACTGAAACTAGTTAGTGTGAAGTGTGAATTTGGAGTGGAGTTAAACGACTCTCAGGTGCTTTGAGTGATTAGCAAGGGTGTGGTCTCCCCACCTGTTGCCAACACGAATCTCCTCGTATTTAATTTTTGGCATTTGCGTGAAGCGGCAGCTTCAGCGGCAGCTTCATCAGACGAAGACTCGGAGGACAAAGATAAAGGAGTCTACGCAGGAGTCTTTGTGGTAGGCTAAGTGGGAAGTGAAGTGGGCTTGATATCTCATTTCTCACTTGCACTGCTCGGTGTCTTTATCCAGTAATGTGCTGCTTCTCTATCCCTGTCCGTGTTTCCCCTCGGAGATACTACAAACCACGCATTAGCTCGCAACATTTCCGCAATCTCTACTCTCTTACCTATCCAACCCGTTCCACACACACTCAACACCTTGTTGCAGGTGGCCTGTGGAACTGCCAGTCTGCCACTCGCAAAACTGAGTTCATCTCTGGCCTTGCCAGCCTCACTGAGGAGTTTTCAAAGATAGCTAACGCTAAGGCAGAGCGGAGTCGTGTAGCTAGCAGCTCCGGCGCCGCTCAAACAGCTGTTTCCCCATGTGTGTGTGTGTTAGTCCGTGTGTGTGTGTGTGTGTGTGTGTGTGTGTGTGTGTGTGTCGGTCCGTGTGTGTGTGTGTGTGTGTGTGTGACTGTGTGTCTGTGTGTGCTGAAGAAATGTCTGCAGTGATTGAAAGGACATTTTTTAGATTTTGAGCTTCTTTCAAACATCCCTGAAACTGGCCCTCCGCTGGTACTTCTGGGTGACTTCAACATCCAGACCGAGAAATCGGCTGCCTTTATTCACCTTCTCTCTTCTTTTGCCCTCTCACTCTCTCCTTCACCACCCACTCACAAAGCTGGCAACCACCTAGATCTCATATTCACCAGAAACTGCTCTACATCCAACCTCACTGTTACTCCACTCCATACCTCAGACCACTTCTTCATCTCTTTCTCTCTGCCACTATCCCAAGCTCACAACCCTATCTCAAGAGACACTATACCTGTCCGCCGTAATATTCGTTCACTCTCTCCTTCTTCTTTGTCGGCATGTACTTTATCAACCCTCCCCCCATCTGACTCTCTCACTCATGCCTCCCAACGCTGCCACAGACACTCTACTCTCTACTCTATCCTCCTCTCTCGACTCTCTCTGCCCTCTTACTTCACGACACGCTCGCAAGTCCTCCCCAGCGCCGTGGTTATCTGACTCAGTGCGTGCTGAAAGATCAACTATATGGGCAGCGGAAAGGAAATGGCG
This sequence comes from Gymnocephalus cernua, assembly GCA_023631565.1. Lineage (NCBI taxonomy): Eukaryota > Metazoa > Chordata > Actinopteri > Perciformes > Percidae > Gymnocephalus > Gymnocephalus cernua. The sequence goes on from CM042445.1 coordinate 28,570,813, forward strand.
GAAATCTAAACACCCAGCTGATCTTCTTACCTATCAGTATCTTCTTTCCTCCTTCGCTGCCTCTATTTCTGCGGCAAAAAGCTCTTTTTATCAAACCAAAATTGAATCCTCTTTCTCTAACCCCAAAACACTTTTTTCCATCTTCTCTAACCTGCTAGATTCCCCCAGTCCACCTCCTCCCTCCACCCTCCTACCAACCCACTTTGTCAACTACTTTGTAAAAAAGATAGATGGCATACGCTCTTCATTCTCCACCACACCTTCTGAAATCACCTTACAGTGTTTCCCCTAGGATTTTTTAAAGATTTTTTTTAAGATTCAAAATGGTCTTTCTTACTGAATTAATGCTATTTTTTTACAGTACATTAGTGTGAGCAAACTCCTCAAAAACATGGAAACTCCATAATGATAACTGGCTCTTTAACTAGAACAAGATCTCAGACTAGGAGGCAGTTCACTGAGTGGTTGTTAAAGTCTGTGATTAAGGAAACATGGTTGTAGTATGCAGGAAATGTTTGCAGAAAGAAAGGCTGTTGTCAGGTAAACATGTCACAGTCAAAGAGGCTGAAGGGAAAATTGATGTAGAAAAGCCTTTAATGATGAATGGACTGATAAGCAGGCTACCATTCATACTGTATTCCTCATTTGCAATGAAATGATGCTGTTGCAAAATAATACAACTAGCATCATCATCAAGAATGAAGAACGCGTCATTCACGTGCATATTAAGTAGCCACATGTATCTGTTTTGGTCTTATAATACATCCATAGCTTTACATTACATTACATTACATGTCATTTAGCTGACGCTTTTATCCAAAGCGACTTACAATTGCTATATATATCAGAGGTCGCACGCCTCTGGAGCAACTAGGGGTTAAGTGTCTTGCTCAGGGACACATTGGTTGATGGATCATGGTGGGAATCGAACCCAGGTCTCCTACACCAAAGGTATGTGTTCTAACCACTGCGCCATCACCACCCCCCAGCACCAGCTTTACCGCTCCAGGAGAGAGGACGATTCACTCAGCCAGCAGTTCAGTTTATAAGAATTTGTCCAAATTTCTAGATTCCCGCCAAGCTAAGCTAAGACTACAACCAACAGCTTTATTTGTTTTAGCTTTTTGCAGAGTAGAGCTGAGTTTGGTAAAAACAGCGCGGTGGACGAGAGCAGACAGAGCAGATTAAAATATCTCTTCCTACATGTTTATGCCGGTCTATACAGGTGAGTGCATTGATAAGTATTGACTTTTTACTCATGAAGGTTTTATCGTAACCTACTTACAGTGACGAGACTAGCGTTCATCTGCCCCCCCAGCGGCCGTTGGTAATCCTCGGTAGCGTTCCCAGTCAGGTGCTGCGCGTGTTTTAGATGTGTGTGTGCGGTAACGTTAACGCGCACACACACAACTCGGCTGCGTGTGTGTGGCGCGCAGGCAAGAATCCCGGCATGTGAATAGAGAGGGGGGGCTGGGTTTGTGCTCTACCTGTGAAGCGCGTGTCCACGCTATTCTCCGACAATCAACATTGACACCGTGGCGTGGCGGCAGACATTTAACTGTGGCGGTGCGCCACTTGCAAATCAACGTAGGGGAAACGCTGCCTTACCATCCATCACATCCAGTACTCTCTCCTCTTTCACCCCTCTATCTCCAAATCAAATTCTTACGTTGATTACCTCTGCCCGCCCAACCACCTGCCCCCTGGATCCTATCCCTTCTCACCTTCTCCAGTCCATTGATTCTGACCTCCTTCCTTTCCTCACTCATCTCATTAACATCTCCTTGTCAACTGGCTGTTTCCCCGATGCCCTCAAGGAGGCAAGAGTGACCCCACTACTCAAAAAACCAACACTCGATTCCTCTGATGTAAATAACTATAGACCCGTCTCCCTTCTTCCATTTCTATCTAAGACTCTTGAGCGTGCCATTTATAATCAACTCTCTACCTATCTCCACCAGAACAACCTTCTTGATCCCCACCAGTCTGGCTTCAAGGCTGGTCATTCAACAGAAACTGCCCTCCTTGCTGTCACCGAGCAGCTTCACATCGCTAGAACAACCGATCTTTCTTCCATCATCATCCTTCTGGACCTTTCTGCTGCCTTTGACACAGTGAACCACCAGATCCTCATTTCGACACTCCAGAATCTGGGTGTCTCAGGCTCTGCGCTATCATTGCTCACATCTTACCTGACAGACCGCACCTACCGGGTAACTTGGAGAGGATCTAGCTCAGATCCTTGCCCACTCAAAACTGGGGTTCCTCAGGGATCAGTCCTGGGTCCCCTCCTCTTTTCTCTGTACACCAACTCTCTCGGGTCTGTCATTCAGTCCCACGGCTTTTCACAGCTACGCAGATGACACCCAACTACTACTCTCCTTTCCTGAGTCTGAAACTCAAGTAGCAGTATGTATCTCGGCCTGTCTAACTGACATCTCCTCTTGGATGTCCACACACCATCTGAAACTCAACCTTGACAAGACTGAGCTCCTCTTCATTCAAGGGAAAGGCTCTCCTACCCAAGACCTGACTATAACAATTGACAACTCTGTGGTAGTCCCCACCCAGACTGCTAGAAACCTGGGTGTGACACTCGACGACCAACTCTCTTTCACTGCTAACATTGCTGCAACCACCCGATCTTGTAGATACATGCTGCATAACATCAGGAGGATACGTCCCCTTCTAACGCAGAAGGCGGCCCAGGTTCTGGTTCAGGCTCTAGTCATCTCGCGTCTAGACTACTGCAACTCCCTCCTGATTGGCTTGCCGGCATGTGCCATCCGACCCCTGCAGCTCATTCAGAACGCAGCAGCTCGGCTTGTCTTCAACCTCCCCAACTACTCTCACACTACACCGCTCCTCCGCTCTCTTCACTGGTTACCAGTTGCTGCCCGCATCCACTTCAAGACACTAGTACTTACATACAGGGCCACTACTGGATCAGCCCCAGCTTACATCCAGGACATGGTCAAACCATATACCCCAAGCCGCCCACTTCGCTCTGCATCAGCCAAACTGCTTGCTGCTCCTTCACAGCGAGGGAGAACTAAACACTCAACGAAATCCCGACTGTTCACTGTCCTGGCTCCCAAATGGTGGAACGAGCTCCCCACCGACATCAGGATGGCCGAAAGCCTACACACATTCCACCGAAGGCTAAAAACACATCTCTTCTGACTACACCTTGGATAAAATATATTAAAAAAAAAATTTAAAAAAAGAACTTGACCTTAAACCGAATGGCCCCAATAAACAGCTGTCCACAGAGTAAGTGATTACTGTAAACATGACGCATGGTTATTTTACGGGATAGATCAACCATATTAGACCTGTACTCACACAGAGTTGCTGCATGATATCTCTGCGCCAAGTAGCAGTGCTTTGGCTGTAGGCTACTTCCACCCAATATAGTCCCAAATCAATATATGCCTAGAAAATCGTCTAGTCTTATTTTGCGTTGCTATTCATACTTTTTGCGAATACGCAGGCCACAACAAGTAATTAGGTTGTTTTGTTGTTGTTGGCTCACTTTTACTCGCAACATGTAAACGGCATCAAAAGGATTACATTCCGCTAACGGCGGCTCCGCCGGACTGAGACAATGCATGCACTGAGACAAAAAATGCGTTTGCCCACCTATCTACATCTAGAGGAGACCGTGATAAGCCCTATTTCAACAAACGGTGGCGTATTCCTTTTCTGTTTCTGTTTTTATTTCTTGTTTCCCTCCCCTGTGTCCTCTGATAACAGCTGACAGTAGATTGATGTTTCACAGCGCTGTGCTCCAAAAAAAACTTAAGAAACAACGATCCCAGAGGGAAAGCTCTCCGTCTCGACTGTGACTCACCCAATCCTACGCTGTGTGCGCGCAGCTGGTGTAGCTAAACATACATATGGTCCGCATACGTTACACGTTCATTGTAGCAGCCCCACCCCCAAACAACTTCTTGGGGGAGAGTCACCCCCCCCCCCCCCCCTGGACATTTTTTTTAGGGGAAACACTGCAGAGAGAGCAGCTCACAACACTCACACAAGCATTTGTTTTTACGAGGTAAATAGTTATACAGCCATATAAAGCCTATATGTATTTATTTTTTTTGACAAATGTTTTTATTGGCTTTTTCAATTACAATCCAAAAGCACAGAGCAAAACAAGGCACATCAATGAATACAAATAGGCACTTGAAGATATTCCAAATGTAGAGATGTTAGTGGTATGTTTTACTGTTACGGTAACACACTGACTCCCATCGTGGCGTTTAGGGAAAAGAAAAGAATAATACTAAGGAGTGACAAACATGTACATGCACAGATGGACACACTTTGTGTGCATATAGAATGCCCATACCTTCCAAAATACGATCAGTGATCTTATTGAAAGTAGATACAAAAAACAAAAAAAGTAGATTACAAAGCTGCAATGAAATCCCCCCCCCCCCCCCTCCAGAAACTGCATAAATGAGCCCCAGATCTTTACAAAAAAGTGTTATATTTCCCTTTAACAACATATGTAAGTTTCTCCAGGGCAAGGCATTGCAGTAGCCCTTCAACCCAGCTTTGCTTGCTTGGTCTGTGAACAGATTTCCATGACAGTGCAATTTTATGTTTAGCTTCAAGAAGACAAAATATAACCATTTTCTTCCTGCTATTGTTTAGTGTACAGCTTCCTGGGAAACATCCAAAAATACAAAGTGTGGGACATAGTGGAAGTTGTTCATAGATACAATTGTAATGATCTCTTTCCAAAATTCTTGAATAAGGGTGCATTCCCAGAGGCAGTGAAACAAGCTACCCTTCTGTATACCGCACTTGACACAATATCCGGTGTATTAGGGTGAATGTGATGTAATAACTCTGGGGTAATGTATGTTCTCATCACCCATATATACTGGAGGAGTTTGAACCTTGTATTTATTGTTTGTACTTGGCACTGGACACATATCCTGCCATTCTTCTACAGTGATTCCTTCAGTAAGATCTGAACACCATGCTAATCTTTTATCCTCCGAGTAGTGCTGGGCGGTATGACCAAAAATTCATATCACGTTTTTTTTCAAAATTATGCCGGTTTTCGACGTTTTTTTTTGTTCATGCATATTCAGATGTTCAATGCATTTTCTACTCGTTGAGAGAGGAATTACTGCAGTAAATTGACTTAATTGACTCATTACTCACCACTGTATTAAGCGGGACCATGTCTTTAGCTAGGTGGTTGGTGATGGTCATAGCAAGTCCCTCTAGCAAACGCGTCTTTAAGTGACATTTGGCTCGACTTTTCTTTTGCTTTCCCCGTGTTACCTGCTGATGTGGAGGGCGCTGAGCCTGCTGACTTTAATTTCATACATTCTTGATACTCCAAGACGTGTTTGCAGCTGAGGTGGTGGAGCAAATTGCTCGTGTTGCCGCCTTTCGCAACTATTTTAGCCCGACAGCACTTGCATAAAACGGTTGTTTGGTCAACGTCGGATTTTTGGAAACCAAAAAACCTCCAAACAACAGACCCGGTTTTTGGCACAAGTTCGTTTCTACGACTTCTGCAGCATCCATCTTCCGTGTGACGTCCCTCTGGTGCACTCATGGATGTATTAAGAGAACGGGTGCACTGCTGTTTACCGTCGCTGCTTAGAAGTGCAGCATTTTAAAGGGTCCGTCTAAAACAGTGTCGCACAGCGCGAACGTTCGTTCCGGACGTTGTGTTATTAAACACACCGGTATGGCGGTATATTAAAAATGAACATCGTGACGAAAATATACACCGGTTTTCGGTATGAACTGGTATACCGCCCAGCACTACCTCCGAGGATTCTTTTGATGCAGCCAATTTTGAGATTAATCCAGCTGCTCCATAATGGTTCAGAACTGTATTTTCTAAAGAATTTAGACAAGGAAGATTTACAGAGTTCTGTGTCTTTGTTAAGAAGCTCCTTATCTGAAGATACTTGAAAAAATGTTTAGAATCAATGCTAACTTTTCCTTAAGGGTGCTCCGATCGATCGGTCACCGATCGGTATCGGCCGATAATGGCTTTAAATAGTTTGATCGGTGGTCTCCATAAATGCCGATCAGATAGGCCGATCAGATGACGCACTACCATGGATGTATTAAGAGCGCACTACTCCTGAGAACATTTTCAACATGGAGCTAAAATGGCGGCGTCCCTACATTCACCGGTCTGGCAGTTCTACAAGGTGTCTGAACGGCGGCAGAACAGCAGTTGGCCCGCGGCCGGCCGCGGAACGAAGGCTACCAGACATTTGAAGGTTAGTCACGGAAATAGTATGAGGAGCTAACGCTAAGGCAGAGCGGAGTTGTGTAGCTAGCAGCTCCGGCGCCGCTCAAACAGCTGTTTCTCTGTGTGTGTGTGTGTGTGTGTGTGTGTGTGTGTGTGTGTGTTTGTGTGTGTGTGTGTGTGTGTGTGTGTGTGTGTGTGTGTGTGTGACGGTGTGTGTGTGTGTGTGTGTGTGTGCTGAAGAAATGTCTGCAGTGATTGAAAGGTCATTTTTGAGATTTTGAGCTAGGACAGAAAGCCAAACAGTTACGGATAAATTCTCTAAACATGTGTGACTGTTACGTAATGGCGTAATTTTCAGTTCATAAAAGTGATCGGTGATCGTTATCGCCCGATACGTCTTCCAGCAATCGGTGATCGGCCCCAAAAATCCTGATCGGAGCACCCTTACTTTTCCTTAAAAGGTATAGTGGAGGATAGGGATGGGCATGATTAATCGACGATCGACGATTGATCATTAAGAATTTCGTTGATCACGTTAATTTGTCATCGATTAAACTAATGCAGGTTGCGTTGTGTAGTGTGATTGCAGCAATGAAATGATTTCCAGTGTGTCAGCAGCAATTAAACATTTTACCACCCGGGGCGGCATAGGCTACTCAGTTAGCTGCGAGTTACGTTTTGATTCAAAGTAAACATGAAGAGGTCACGGCGAAGTGTGGCGTGGGACCATTTTGATTTAAAAAACGACTTAGTTCACTGCAAACACTGCGACGCCGTGTATAAGTACAACACGGCCACGACTCAAATGATGTACCACTTAAACAAAGTGCATCCGACCCTGGTTAACGTCAGTGGCGGTGCATCCTGCTCTCAGTATCAACCTAGCATCAACTCGGCGTTAGCACGGAGGAGCTGCGATGCACAACGAGCAGAGGAAATTACCGGAGGGATCTGCACGTTCATTGAGATGGATATTGGAACCAGCATTTCACATTCCGTCACGACGTACCATCACCAGACTGGTAGAAACTCACTACGAAACAAAGAACGGAATAAGGTTCCCCGGGCCGGGCTGGCCAAGTTAGCGCGGAGGTAGCTACCTGCGTCCCGGGCCGGCGGCTGTGTTCGGCGGCTGAACTGACGATCAACAGGTAGCGGTCGCGTCTGACCCATGGATGTATTAAGGGAACCTCAGACCCCAGTATCATGTCAACCTGCTTATTTTTCTCAACAAAAACCAGTAGACTGGTGCAGAAGTTCTATGTGAGTAAATGGTTATTTTGTATTAGGCTTTGTCCGTGCCTTGGATAGTTTTGAGTTACATTTTGACAAAACCTGTCAGATCTAAGTCGTATTATGTTTTTGGTTAAGTTATGGTTAAGTTATTATTGAACATGATTATTTTTATTTATTATTTTGGAACAAACGAGGGTCTCTGTTTAACAACACCGGCTCGCAGCAACGGTTCCGCTGCTAAATTAAACACCGCAGCGCATATATCTTAGTTTAGCCAAACCTCCAGTTTAACTGTCACACGTTGTTCTTCTTGTAATTAAGATCTCATCGAGGTAAAAACATGCTGTATTTTTGTATTTTCATTGCGTTTTTAATTTATAAAAAGTTAAATAAATAATGAATTTTAATATAAAAATATTAATGATTAATCGATAATTGATCATTAATTCTCCCGACGATCGACGAAGAAAATTTAATCGAATGCCCATCCCTAGTGGAGGATTTTCTTTTTCCGACCCTTCGTGTAATCCAACCAGTCTCAGGTTGGAACGGCGTTGTCGGTTTTCCAACTCTTCAATCTGTGAGGTAAGTTTCTGGACTTTTTTTCCATGTGATGTCGGCCAGAGTCGTTAGCAAAGTTAGCTGGTCCTCCGTTGTGTTAATGCGGGTTTCTGCTTCTGTGAGTCTTTCAGAAAATGTCCCTATGGCTTCTTTTATCTCTCGGTTGGATGAAATTACTTCATGTAGCTGTGTGGAAAAGACATTCCTCAGGGATTGTATGGCTGTTAAGATCTGGTTCTCATTGCGGCTAGCCTCCTGTTGAGTTAGCATCTCGCCCGTTGCCTGATCTTCCCCGTCATCCTCATGCAGAGTTTCAAAGTCTGTCTTTTTGTCGTCTTTAGGTCAGCCTTTCCCAATGTATCTTAGGCCTGTCAAATATTTTGGGTCACCAATAGCTTGATTTAGATATTAAAAGGTAGAAATATATTAATTCCGCCGGAGCCTAGTCCCCCACACGTCCGCTCAGTTGCGTGTCATAACCGGAAGTCATATGTATTTTTTTTTATCAAAATGGTACAGTAACAACTAAAGTTAGTTGTGGTAAATAATTTCACATTTTGCCTCTATTTTTTTCATTGATGAAAAGGGAGACCATGGATGGTTTAGTGATTCCTGACTCAAAGCTCCAGCTCTGGTGTGTGGAGGTGCTGCTGTAAATAAAAGACAAATGTTTTATGGCAGAGGCGAGAGAGAAAGGGTGAAAGAGCTGCCAACAGACAGCCCATATAAATGCTTCAATAAACCACTTCCTCCAACCTCCTTTCATTGACTCAACCCAGGGAGCACCGGCATTTATAGCTCAGTTCCTGCTATGTGGTGGTGGCTGCCCTGTCTATCTGCCCCCCCCTCCCCCTTCCTTTGATGCCAGCAGCAGCCAGCCTCCAGCTTTCATGGTTCCTGCTTTCTTTTTGTTGTATCTGTACAAGTAGGTATGATTCTGAGGAATCGTAAAACAATTACTGGCAAATTCCTGCAGCTCTTTGATTTCTGCCACACACTGGAAGAGGGGCACATGGACCCTTTCCCCAAATTGTGGGGTATTTTATCCCAAAACGTTGCAAATACAACCTTACATTTAATCCCTTATGTACTATGTCAACTCAGAAACAACAGCAAGTCAGAAAATGATCTCAGAGCAGTCTCAAACTTCCAGCTGCTATATCACACAAACTGGATGTGTTCTGTGGGTAGTTTTCAGTATTTTTAGTAAAACTGTCCCTTGACATCCTGAAGTAGATGTTGCAGCATTTCTGCAGATCATGTACCAACATTTTGTGAAATAGTCCCTGCCCCATTTTGTGTTATAATTTAAATTTGTCAAGACTGCACGTGGCAAATGGCGTGTATGTTTACATCCGCTGTATACAGCGTAGACATACACGCAGATAGCTCAAAATGCGTACAGATAACACACCACTTGGCTTTAGGAAAGTGGCGTGTATGTTTACGCAAAGTCATGATGCCACGTTGAAAAAAACAACTATGGTTTCTTTTCAGCAAACAAACAATTATGGGCAATATGAATAATTGATTAACTCTTGAAATAAAAATAAAAATCCTCAATCCACAAATTCTCCTCCTCAAAGCTTTATTTCACCATGCTACCAATTCTTTTTTTTTTACAGTTGATAAGCGCACAAACAATAATCACTAGGGTTCGGTACCAATCTTGGTACTTTTAAGGCTGTCGACCAAATAACGTTGGTACTACAGAGCACCGATTTACTTTAAATCAATCGGGGCAAATATGGGTACCTGAAAGCACATCTGGGTAAGAGAGAAAAGTAAATAAACACTTGAGGTTGAGGTCAAGCCTGTGGAGCAGTGCCGACAGCTGTATAGATTAAAATCTGAGAGTATCTGGTGTGTTTCTGATACGCTTGCAGACCTTTAGAGGCCATCCACACGAAGACGGGTTTTGATGCAAACGCACATCTTTTGCATCGTTTTGGCCGATTGTTCACACGAATCCTGTAAACGCACTTTTTTAAAACCTGGTCCCAGGGTGAATAAAAAAAAATAAATAAAAAAAACCGCCTCACATTTGGCTTCGTATGGACAGGGAAACCGCATACGTGTGCATCGATGATGTCATCGCCACACCCCTCGACCTCACAGCTGGCTGCCTTCAACCTAGTTGACCGCTCTAGCAGGGACGCAATGCTGTTTGTAAAGTGGAAGTAGACAACTTATCAACTAGCTAGCTAATCTGTCTGTTTATCAACTCCTTGAATGGATTATAATAACTGTTAGCACGGCTTATTGTAGAAAGGCTACCGCAAGAAAAACGTGTAGCTAGATTATCAAAAAGACATCAGATCATTGATGTTTGTTTGACTGCCGATGTTAGCTAGCAGAGCTAATGTTAGCGCGCTAGCTAGCGCGCTAACGTTAGCTCTGCTAGCTAGCTAGCGCGCTGCAATCATGTCCGATAGCAGACAGAATTGCAAAATAAAAAGCAATCCAACAGCACTTTATACAATGTAAACAAAGACATGTTTTCTAGCGGTGGCCTTTATATAACGAGCAGTGGTGAAAGTTATTAAAGTCTAGTCCATGGATGTATTAAGAGAACTAGCTAGTCATGTTATGAAAGGAAGTGGAATTAATATCTGTAGCAATAACAGCGCCGGCATATGAAGTAGCGTGTTGAGTGATTTACAAATGGATTCATGCGACTTTTCTTGAACCGAATCCAGGTAAGATGGATGAGTTTGCATCCAAATGTTTTTCGTGTGGACATGGCCTTAGTCACTGGAACAACGTTTTTTAAAAAAAAGGAACTAAAAGGTTCCTTCAGCTTTATCTGCATTTCCACCACGGTATAAAGATCAAGGAATATCTGGTAAATTATTTGGCTGACGTATGAAAAAGCAACATGACGGGATGAGGGCTGCTGGTGGTTGCAGCAGTTAACACACTCAGCCCACCTGTTTCATCGGAAAAACACATTGAAAAAACTGCTGCATACCGCTCACTTTTTGTCACCTAAATTTAATCATAATGTCCGCCGAAAAGACCGGCAGCTCGCGGTGCCCTGTCCCCGGCTCAAAGCCCCCTATTCTTGGTTGAATTAACTACCAACTGTCACTGATATGACAAAGCTCTGTTGCTGTAGCCGGCGTCACGGCTTTTCGAGGTTTTCCACTCCTCCAGAAGCCATGACCGTCTCCATCAACTGCTTTTAACATGTTGCGTTTAACATGAACAGAACATTGCATTGCCTGTATATTTTCACAGCATTATATTTTATCAGCCTACTTGAAGTAACAGTGACGGTAAACATTTATTTCACACTATTATTATGGTTAAACTTTGCAATAAATCATGCATTCCGAACCCTGAGTGTTGATCTGTACGGACCATGGATAAACTATGGTCCGTTACACCACTACCTATAATACACCATTTTCAGATTCAGACTTGTATTTTGTGTTTCATAAATTTTTTATTGACATTAGTTTAGCTGATACCGATCCGTTAAAATATGCCTAGATCGGCCCCGGTACTGATACTTGGGATTGGCTCGGGACATCTCTATCCAAAAATTAAAATGCAGGGTTCGACATAAGCAATGGCCCGATGGCCCGGGGCCAGTAAAACATTATTTCGGGCAAGTTGATTGATTGGCCAGTTGCTGAATCAAAATCACTTCTTTGTAATTTGATGCTAACGTTAGGTGCAACACTATGTTAAGTCCCATATTATGAAAAAAACACTTTTTCTGGGATTTGGGGTGTGATTTTGTGTCTCTGGTGCTTCCACATGCATATAAAATTGGAAAAAAACAAAAGATCCATGCTGTTTTGAGTGAGATACAGTTTCTGAATGATTCCTGTCTTCAGTCTCCAGGTGAGCTGTTCAAAATCGGCAGGGCTTTTTATGTCAGTAGCAGAGACGAGGTGGCTCATTCTCAATGACAAAACACTGCTACAACACACACTAGTTCACCATAATCTACAAAAGAACTACTTACATGTTCCTGTTCTGCAGGTATTTCACGCAAAGTTGGAAGTGCGCCCTGTTTAGAAGAAGTCTCCTGGCTAATCCTGCCTTGAAGTTAGAGAAACAAAGCTAGCTAGCTGATGCGATCTTACCGAGCTACTCAGCATGTGCGAATCCCTACAAAGTGAAAAGGTGAAATGTCTCACTCTGTAGCTAAAACAGAGACCTGAACAGAGCTGAAAAGAGGAGCTGCAGCAATGTGCAGTACAACAAAAATATGGTGTTTTTTGAGAATTAAACCATGTTAACCTATTCTGGTACAACCTTAAAATACAATTATGAACCTGAAAATGAGCATAATATGGGATCTTTAAAGTCAACAAACGACCGCCGCTACCCGCCACAAAGAGTCTACACATGCTGTGGACCTGCAGCAACCAGGAGCTAGTTAGTAATATTAGCGTACGTCACGATGTTTGTTGTTTGGATGAATCATTTATTAAAATTAGCAATTTGGAAAAGTAAAAATATACAAGGGGCCAGTTAAACCTTTATCTAGTGGCCCATCAACCAATAAATCAATCTTCATTTACTGTATATAGCACCTTTCAACCATGGCAAAATGCTAATCAAAGTGCTGAACAGTGACTGACAATCAGACAAGAAAAAGGAATAATGAGTAAAACCCTGATCTACTGACCCAGGGGGCCAGCAGAGACAGAGGATCTTCATAATGTAATGTCATATAAATTTGTTTTGGCTTAGCGTTACCAAATAATTTACCTTTTACACAACCAGCAGACACAGAACAACATTATCATACTATTTGAGTCGTTTAAAAAAAAAAAAAATTTACAGGCCCAATATTCACTTTTCTATTGGCTGCCCTAGTGCTAAAACATCACCCTTTGTTTCTGTATGGGTCAAATCACGGTTTCCGTCTCACCTGAACCAGAGGGAGCGCATCCACTAATGTCAGAAGAAATCATTACATTTTATGAAATGTTACATTAGGCTGCTGTTGAAGATCTTGTCATACAATATTTTCTACTGTTCTTCTCAGTCTCAGTTCTACTCCATCTTTTTTGGGAAAGTCATGAATTTAAAAAGTATCCCAGAATTGTCATCGCCTGTTGAAGTGCATCTTTAACCTAATTGTAATGTGGCATCCTTCTCTTTAAAACGTCATTTAGTATTTCACTAAATAAAGTTATGGTGATGTCACTATTGTTTGGCATAAAACAAAAGAAACCACATATGCACACATGTACCAGAAAGCATCTTTCATCTCCTGGGAGGATATAAATACTGGTATCATCAGAGCTCAGGGAGATCACATTAGCAAAGCCACAGCAAAGAGGAAAGGAATGCACTACAGCTTCTGAGACGTATTTCAGCCTGAGGATCTGTATCTTATGTATAGGTCACTGCAGTGACTTGACGTATGTGGTATGTGCACACAAGCCACAAATTAAGCCTGAGTGGAGGATGAGGGGAGTTAAAAGGTTTCATGCAAGCGTTCCACAGAGCCCAGGAGATGGCCAGAGGCTAACATGTTGGCCCAATCATTAAGGCATCAATCTGTGTGTGTGTGTGTGTGTGTGTGTGTGTGTGTGTGTGTGTGTGTGTGTGTGTGTGTGTGTGTGTGTGTGTGTGTGTGTGTGTGTACTGTCGACAATCTGGCTAACAGAACAGAACACTCTTTCTTTAAGGAAAGGAAATACTATAAGTAAGTGTGAGTGTAAGTAAGTGATTTTCTATGTTTCAGAGAAAAAACTAAGACAGGAGGTGTAAACATGAAGCTTCAGATAGCTTCCAAGTGTAAATGATTGAAATCAAGGGGGCAGTAAGGAGCCCTTTGAATGGCAAATAAGACAACACATCTGAAAACCTCACAGAGAGAAGTATTCTCAGATTCTTCAGATTCATTCCAGAGTGAAGACTCACCTATGGGTATAGCTGAGGTTAACTTTCCACTGTAAATCTTTCTATAGAAAGCAGTCAGGATGGGGCAAGTCCCATCATAAAATCTGGCATACATACAATTGTAAAGATAACTACAATCATATTCATGGGATCACAAAAATAGATCACAGCCACTAATAAGTTGTTGGGAACACATGAGGTGATGAGTTACTGCTGATAAACAGATGTGCCAGTGCTCATCCTCAAGACAGAATACAAAAATAGTAAGGGTGCTCCGATCAGGATTTTTGGGGCCGATCACCGATTGCTGGAAGACGTATCGGCCGATACCGATCACCGATCACTTTTATGAACTGAAAATTACGCCATTACGTAACAGTCACACATGTTTAGAGAATGTATCAGTAATTGTTTGGCTTTTTGTCCTAGTTCAAAATCTAAAAAATGTCCTTTCAATCACTGCAGATATTTCTTCAGCACACACACACACACACACACACACACACGGGGAAACGGCTGTTTGAGTGGAGCTGGAGCTGCTACACGACTCCTCTCTGCCTTAGCGTTAGCGAACTTTGAAAACTCCTCATACTCCTTTCTGTGACTAACCTTCAAATGTCTGATGAGGTTGGTGGTGTTAAATGTCTTTGGAGCTTTCCGCCTCGTGGTATTTCCTTGGCACACACGTTGCAAATCGCTAATGTATCGTCTTTTTCCCAGATAGCAATGAGTCGGCGACCACCGTAGAAGCTTCAGAATGGCGTAATCGCAAACACGTTTGCCGGAGCACCACCGGTGGCAGCCGCTTTTTAAAAGCGGTAGCCGCCTTCCTACCGCCTTCGTTCCGCGGCCGGCCCGCGGGCCAACAGCTGTTCTGCCGCCGTTCAGACACCTTGTAGAACTGCCAGACCGGTGAATGTAACATCTCAACACCACACCCTATTTTTCAAGTCTTGGTTTCAAGTGTTTTTCCCCTGTAACAAAGAGCACTTGGTCTTAGAAAACAGAAAAAAAACCTTGGCTCCTGTGTATTTTTCCTGCACTGCACAGACCACAAATCTGAATCTTTTAGGATAGGAGTGAGACTGAACTTCTAATGTATATGAGTTGTTTTTTTTTACCTATTCAACAATAATAAATGTTACCTTTGGTCCTAGGTTTGCCTTTGTGTTTATATTATTGAAATCAGCTGATAAAACTTTTTAAATATAACTCCATAATCACATACACGTTCATGCCATAATTTGCCACACCGCCTTTATTAGCGCACTGGAGTAGATCATGAAAACACCCCTATGTACTGAATCGGGAATCTGTATTGAATCAAGTCATGACCCCAAGAATTGTAACTTAAGATTCACATTTCAATATTTACTACACTAGTCGGGGTCATGCATTGCCAATGCCACTACAACCAGCATGTGGTTGTTGAACCTGTCCACTAGAGGGCTTCCATCATTAGCCTAGAAGGGAAACCTACATCATGGCGGACAAAGCACGCTGCTCACTTTCAGCCAGGAGCACACAGCGACAAACCCAAACCAATAGAGAAGCCTGTAATCAAACATGATCTAACCAGTGGAGTGAAGCAGCTCGGTTGGAAAGGCTAACAGTTCTCCGTTAGCACAGTGACAGCATGTTAAAAAACACAGCTGAACACGACAGAGTTTGAACAGGACTTTAAAATCGACATCCACCGAGCCAAAATGCCGTTGTTATCATTAGTTAGCTCATTCTTGTTTCCTAACTGCGTCGCTAGTTATAGGAGCTTAGCTGGGAGCTTCATGGAGACAGCTAAAGTTAATGTTAGCTGCCCTAAAGCTGTCAGTTAGCTTCCACTTCATATATTACCTTCTAACAGCTGTATTCTCAGTAACGAGACAATCCGTGGTGACAGCACCGTTTGACTTAGCTAGTTATCAATGCCGTTAGCATCATGGTAACACTATTGTTACTTAGTTTATTAGACAGTGTTTCCTCTATGTTGATTTTACCGTGGCGGCCCGCCACCGTTGGTCAAGTTACTTGGAAATAGTAATTAGTTACTGATTACTTCTCCAAGGAAGTAATTCAGTTACTTTACTGATTACTTATTTTCAAAAGTAATTAGTTACTTTGATAGTTACTTTACTAAGTTACTTTTCAAAAACATGATGCACGACCTGAATACGCTATAAAGCAATAGACTAGGGCTGAAACGATTCATCGAGTTACTCGAGTTACTCGAATAACTCGATTACAAAAATTCTTCAAGGCAAAAACTCTGCCTCAAAGCCTCGTTAAATTCCTATGATGCGCACTATACGCGCAGGGATGCGATTGTTCCACACGGACCGTTGTTCAGGAAGCACACCACTAGCGCGTGATACATTTTGAATTTAGTTGGCGCGATGGCGGAGAGTTAAGACGTCCAGAAACGGCAGAGAATGTCTAAAGTTTGGGATTATTACATACTAAAAAAGGAAGAGAACAAGGTGCAACATTAAGTAGACCTGGCATACCACAGCATTACGACTTCAATGATTCAGCATCTGAACCGAAAACATCCGCTCCACGCTGTTTCACCGAGCGTCGCTGAAACAAGGTAACGTAGCCTAAGCAGCCGCTGATTTTAATCACATACTGTATTTGTAGCGATGTCGTGATGCGGTTTGACTAGATATGATGTTTAGCTTTGATGTTTTTAAATAGTAAACTTATTCACCTTCAATTGCAAGAGAGTATAGCCTAAAAAAAAAAAAGAACCCCTTCACACACACACACACACACACACACACACACACACACACACACACAGGTTGCTAGGTTACCATAGCAAATAGGCTCACCCAAGAAATTATATATTATTTGTTAGTAGCATTATGGTAAATGCTGCAGGTGTAGAAATCTACATAAAACAGATATTTACTTTGATGTCAGGGCTAGATTACAGCATGGAGCTTAATTTAATTAAAATGCCAAATGTTGGAGTTGGAATAAATACCTCTGTTCTTTTGAGAATTAAAAGCCAAATGCTTGATCATTTTACAGCCACATCATTTTCGTTATACATTTTTAGGGCCCCAGCGCCGACAGAGGCGAAGGCCCTATTGAAACTGAAGGAATTATTATTATTCTTCCGCGCAATGAATTGCCTTTTTGAGGGGCTTATCATATTCAAAAACACGCCAAGTCTGGTGAAAATTTACGTATTTTAAGGGTTTCGGGAATAGGCGCACAAAAATGGCTCACTAGCACCCCCATCCATCCATCGTCGTCGTCCGCTTATCCGTGGTCGGGTCACGGGGGGAGCAGCTCCAGCAGGGGACCCCAAACTTCCCTTTCCCGAGCCACATTAACCAGCTCTGACTGGGGGATCCCGAGGCGTTCCCAGGCCAGGTTGGAGATGTAATCCCTCCACCTAGTCCTGGGTCTTCCCCGAGGTCTCCTCCCAGCTGGACGTGCCTGGAACACCTCCCTAGGGAGGCGCCCAGGGGGCATCCTTACCAGATGCCCGAACCACCTCAACTGGCTCCTTTCGACGTGAAGGAGCAGCGGCTCTACTCCGAGCTCCTCACGGATGACTGAGCTTCTCACCCTATCTCTAAGGGAGACGCCAGCCACCCTCCTGAGGAAACCCATTTTGGCCGCTTGTACCCTGGATCTCGTTCTTTCGGTCATGACCCAGCCTTCATGACCATAGGTGAGGGTAGGAACGAAAACTGACCGGTAGATCGAGAGCTTTGCCTTCTGGCTCCATTGTCCCCTCACTCGCGAACAAGACCCCAAGGTACTTAAACTCCTTTACTTGGGGTAAGGACTCATTCCCTACCTGGAGAAGGCACTCCATCGGTTTCCTGCTGAGAACCATGGCCTCAGATTTAGAGGTGCTGATCCTCATCCCAGCCGCTTCACACTCGGCTGCAAACCGATCCAGTGAGTGCTGAAGGTCACAGGCCGATGATGCCATCAGGACCACATCATCTGCAAAGAGCAGCAATGAGATCCCCAGCCCACCGAACTGCAACCCCTCCCTACCACGACTACGCCTCGATATCCTGTCCATAAATACTACGAACAGGATTGGTGACAAAGCGCAGCCTTGGCGGAGGCCAACCCTCACCTGGAACGTGTCCGACTTACTGCCGAGAACCCGGACACAGCTCTCGCTTTGGTCATACAGAGATTGGATGGCCCTGAGAAGGGACCCCCTCACCCCATACTCCCGCAGCACCTCCCACAGTATCTCCCGGGGGACCCGGTCATATGCCTTCTCCAGATCCAAAAAACACATGTAGACTGGATGGGCATACTCCCAGGCTCCCTCCAGGATCCTTGCTAGAGTAAAGATCTGATCCGTTGTTCCCCGACCAGGACGGAATCCGCATTGTTCCTCTTCAACCTGAAGTTCGACTATCGGCCGAACCCTCCTTTCCAGCACCTTGGAGTAGACTTTACCAGGGAGGCTGAGAAGTGTGATACCCCTGTAATTGGTACACACCCTCTGGTCCCCCTTTTTGAACAGGGGAACCACCACCCCGGTCTGCCACTCCTTTGGCACTGTCCCAGACTTCCACGCAATGTTGAGTAGGCGTATCAACCAAGACAGCCCCTCCACACCCAGAGCTTTCAGCATTTCTGGACGGATCTCATCAGTCCCTGGGGCTTTGCCACTGTGGAGTTGTTTGACTACCTCAGTGACCCCTACAAAGTTAAAAAAAATTGAACCCCTGCAGTACGTTTAACGTAGACTCACGGAACTTGGTACACATACGTAGCATGTCAAGACGTACAGAAAACGTCACTGGAGCCATACCCTAAACCCAACAGGAAGTCCGCCATTTTGAATTGAAAGTTCGAAATTAGTGTGATTTTGGCCATTTCCACGTCATACTTTAACGAACTCCTCCTAGACATTTCATCCAATCAACTTCAAATTTGGTCTGTGCCATCTTAAGACGTTAAAGATGAAAAGTTGTTAAAAGAAAAACTTTTGGTCATAGGGCATGGCCGTGGCGGGGCGGCCATTCTGTGCGTTTGGCCATCGAAACAGGAAGTGGGTGTAACTCAAGTGTACATTGTCCAACTGGCTCGGAACTTTTCACGATTCATAAGAGTCCAACCCTGAGGACATATAATGACCTATATTTACTCAAAGTCATAGCGCCCCCTAGTGGCAACAGGAAGTTGGCCTAAAAGTCAAGGTCCTATACTTTAACGAACTCCTCCTACAGATTTCATCTGATGGACTTCAAATTTGGTCTGTACCATCTCAACACCTTTTTTTTTTTTTTTTTTATCTTTATTTAAAAGGGACAATACACATTAATTAACATTTTTTGTTTACACTCAAAATGTAAATGCGCCAGAGTTAGCTAAGAAGCTATTTTTCATCTGTAGTCCATTGGCAGGTCAACACAACATCATGGTACACAAATAAAATACATGAAAAAATACAAGACGAATTACAAAACTAGATAAATAATAATAAGTACAATAGAACGATGGGCAGTACCTACTATTGATGATTGCAGTTTTGAGTGTTCTTAATCCATTTCTTGAGTTCAAATTTAAATGATAAGTAGCTGCTGCTCTCTCTGAGTTCAGTAGGGAGGCAGTTCCAATAATTTGAGGCCCGTACGGAGAAGACTGTTTGGCTAAACTTACTTCGCCTATACTGAACAACACAGTCTCCCCTGGTAGCTGCCCTAGTTGCCCTACCACTGCTGTTCTTCTGTTGTATAAATTCACCCAGTGATGGAGGTGCAAGCCCATGTAAAATTTTAAAAATGAGGCAGGCATCTCGATAATGTAAGAAACTGTTAAAATTGAATAATTTGTATTTAGTAATAATATTGCAGTGGTGGTGACTGGTAGGTTTTTGATCTAATATTTTTAAAGTTTGCTTATAAAGGGTTTCTATTGGTTTAAGAGTTGTGATGTTTGCTTGGGACCAGCTTGAAAAAATCATGGCATGCATAAATAGTTTGGCTGCCTCTGTTGTTAAATATGGCCTAATGTGTCTGAAGTTAGCCATATTATATCTGATGGTATTAGCCACTTTTTTAACATGCTTTTTAAAAGTCAAATTAGAGTCTAGAATAATACCAAGGTACTTAAAATCGGACACTACCATGATTTTTTCTCCTTCTATAAAAACATCAGCCTGTTGTACATTTGTGGACCTCTTAGAAAAGAACATACAGACTGTTTTGTTAATGTTAAGATGTAGATCTGACATTTTTAGCCAGGTAGAAACATGCACCAGTGCTTCGGTTAATTTAGTTGCAGCCTGTTGTTTGGTCTTAGTATGCAAATAAATAACTGTATCATCTGCATACATTTGTATATTAACAGATTGACAAACTGTAGGCAAGTCATTAATGTACAAGCTAAACAAGATAGGGCCCAATACTGACCCCTGGGGTACACCAATATTAGTCGAGGTAAGGAGAATAAGAATTACCAATATGTACGCTCTGTTTCCTATAAGTTAAATATGATTCCATCCATTTCATGGCCTCATCTGAGAAATTAAAAAAGGATAATTTTGATAATAGTATCTGGTGATTCACAGTGTCGAAAGCCTTCTTGAGGTCCAAAAACACTGCACCGACTATACCACCCTCATCTAATTTTGACTTGATATTTTCAAGGAGGAAACAGTTTGCTGTCTCTGTAGAGTGGTTTGTGCGAAATCCAAATTGCATTGGGTGTAAAGGAGTGTTGCCCAAGTTCAGATGGTTTTTCAGCTGTTCTGCTACCCATTTTTCTGTCACCTTGGATATTACTGATAAAATACTAATGGGTCTGTAATTTGACACCATTGTTTTATCACCAGACTTATAGATCGGAGATACAACTGCTGTTTTCCAAGAGCTTGGAAAAATATTTTGCCTAACTGACAGGTTGATCAGATGTGCAATTGGGCAAGCAAGTGCGTCCTTGTGTAATTTTAAGAATGCAGTATCAAAACCATGTGAATCCCTAGCTTTTGAGTTTTTTAGCGAGGTTATAATTTTTATAACCTCTGATTTAGCTTTATCAATGGGAATAGATGGTATAGTTTCAGTCGGGATACTTTGAGCCAGCTCCTTGACTGAATTTATAAAAAAAATCATTAAATATACTTGCTATCATATCAGTATCTTGAGTCAGGATTCCATTCACTTTCAGTTCAGGTAAAGTTATGTTTTGTTCTTGATTCCTACTAGTTAATTTATTAAGATTTCTCCAAATAAGTTTTCCATTTCCATGAGCTTCATTAATAGTTGTGATAAAGAACTCTGCCTTAGCCTTTCTTAAATTCTTTAATACCTTATTTCGGAGAGTTGTGAAGATGAGCCGGTCACTACTATGTCCTGATTTTAGAGCCCTCTTTAAAGCAGAGTCTCTCTCTTTCATTTGTTGCCAGATACTATCATTTAGCCATGGTAAGGTGGTCTTTTTTCCATGATTGCATTTAACCTTTCTTATGAAGGCTGCTCTTATCTCAGTGATAGTAGAAAAAAAGGTGCGTGAACTAATCTCAGTATCTCTGCTGGTTAGGAGGTCAGACCAGTCAACTTGTTTTATAGCTTTTTCCAAGTTGATTGTTTCATTTTTAGGAATTTTCTCATAGAATTGTTTTCTTGAGATTGAATATACAATTTGTTTTTTCTTTAGTTTCCTTACTAGCAGTGTGATATTATGATCGGACAGACCAGTCAGCAGATTATGTGATGTAGTTACTCTCTCAGGTCTGTTAGTAAATATCAGATCAATTTGTGTCTGAGAGGAGTTGGTTATTCTTGTTGGACCTTGTATCAGTTGTGAAAGATTGAATTTGTTTGTTATCTCTTTAAGTTTTTTCCTCTCAGTTTTTTTTATCCCAGTTTATATTAAAATCACCCATAAGTATTAACTCATTTTTATTATCACATTGTTTAAGAATATTATGGAGATGCTCATAAAATATGTTATTGGAAGATGGTGGTCGATATAAACAAATTACAATAAAAGACATTTGGGGAGATAGTGACATATTCAACCCAATATACTCCATGTCTATTTCCTGTGACCATTCAATGAGGTTACATTTAATTGTGTTTTTAACATATACTAACAGTCCCCCTCCCTTGCCCTTATTTCTATCCCTCCTAAACACATTATACCCAGGGATGTCAAAGGCAGCCTCGGGTGAGCGCTTGTTAAGCCATGTTTCAGAAAGACCAAGAAAGTCCAAGTTTGAGTGAGTCAATAAATGTTCTAGCTGATTGCTTTTAGAGACAATACTTCGTATATTTAAATGTCCGCCGAGTAATCCTTTTGGTTTGGATTGTGGATCCCAGATGAGTTTTGCATGGTTAAGAGTTTTAAAAAAGTTCATTCTTCGATTTTTCCGTATTGCTGGGTTTAATCCCCAGTGTTGCCGGTTGAGAACGGGCTGTAGAACGGGATTGGACCGATTTTCTTTTGAGAGCGGAGCAGTCACATTTTGAGACTCACCGCTACCTGGCGTTCGTGGACAGGAGCGTCCTCCACACCGCATCCAAGGCAAATCTCCGACAACCGCGCCCGCAAAGCACGGACAGCACACCGTGCACCGGCACCAGAAGAAAGATCCACGTCGAGTGCGCCGCCCCCCAGCAAGGACGAAGCAGCCAGGCCACTCCACTCGCCGCCGCTGTCCCCACACCGCAACAGGCACCCTCCGCGCACACCTCCACTCGCCGACGGAGGCATCGCCAAAGCAGGGGGAAAATCCAGAGCACCCAAAGAAGGCAGCAGACCGCCAGCGGATGCCAGGCCAGGCCCTGGATTTAGTTGGATATCACCAGCTAGCAGGAGGATTGCCATTAGGTAGATTATATTTCTATGTGGTTGTTTCAACTTCTCAGTTCCTCTGGTATTTGTCCAGGTTGGTGGTTGGGTAACATGGACATTGTTTAGAATCTTGGTAAAGATAACACATTGGCTCCATGAGTTGAGATTGAAGCCGCTACGAGCGTCGCGTTTGCAGCCAGGTTGTTGTTGTTGTTGGCCTGAATGGCAACTTCGCACGGATAGTAGCAGTAATGCAAACACATAGTTTAAAACAAAAAATCTTTGAACTATATCGGGTAGTCTGCGGTTTTTGTGTGTATATTTAGCACACAAGCCTTTTTTTGGAGGAAAGTAAATTTGTTAATGTTGTTTGCGTGCGCTCCAGCATGACCTGCCAGACTGCCATTGCGCACCGCCATTTCCTTACCTGTGAGTGTTGCTTAAAGATGATAAGTTAAAAAAACTTTTCGGCGAACGGTGTGGGCGTGGCGAGGCGGCCATTTTGAGCATCCATCGATAAATGAAGAAGTTGTGGTAACGTTAGCGTACATTGTCATATCCGCCCGAAACTTCTCACGTTTGACAAGGGTCCAGGCCTGAGGACACCTACAGGCCAAAATTTACATTTGGTCACAGCGCCCCCCACTGGCAACACAAAATTGCCTTATATGACAAACATCATCTGATTTACATGAAACTTATAATGTGTGGTCTATATGTGATACTGAGCCGCCCCATATTCTTTAACGACGCCCACGTACTCAGGCCACGCCCCTTTCATAACATTTGAACCGTTTAAGGTAGAGTCTTGTGTGAGGTGTCATTGAACTCAGCAGAGTTTGTTTTTGATTGGTGATGTTTGACCCACCCCTATGCTTAAGCCACGCCCATTTAATAACTGGTTACCCGTTTAAGGTAGTCTTGTGTGAGGTGTCATTGAATTCAGCAAAGAGTTCCTTCTTCATTGGTGATGGTTTGGCCCGCCCCCTATGCTTAAGCCACGCCCCCTTTCAAAACTGGTTACCCGTTTAAGGTAGAGTCTTGTGTGAGGTATCATTGAACTCAGCAGAGTTTCTTTTTGATTGGTGATGGTTTGACCCACCCCCTATGCTTAAGCCACGCCCCCTTTAATAACTGATGACCCGTTTAAGGTAGAGTCTTATGTGAGGTATCAATGAACTCAGCAGAGACCTTTTTTTATTGGTAAAGGTTTGCCCCGACCCCTATGTTTTGGCCATGCCCTCTTTCACAACTAATGAACTGTACGACGTAGACTCTTGTGTGAGGTATCGTTGAACTCGGCAGGGAGTTCCCTTTTCATTGCTGACAATTTGCGGTGTCTGAGTGCCGCGGAAATGCATGGTCGCAAGGAGCGGCATTCCGCCGGTAACCGACACGCGCAGAGGCGCAAGGGCCCGTCCATCGCTGCTTGCAGCTTTAATTTGTTTTGGTTGTTTAAAAACGCAAAAAAAAATGTATCCGATTAATCGATTAATCGATCGATAAAGTGCTAGATTAATCGATTACAAAAAGAATCGATAGCTGCAGCCCTACAATAGACCTTTCAGCCTAATAAATTGGCAGCATGTCCTCGACAATATAGCCAGAGATGAGCTTCTTCAGTTCAGCGGCACTAAGTCCTGTCACTTTTAAGTCTATTTTCACCTGTTTAGCAGAAGAGGGGGGGTCCCAGCGGTCATGTCAGTTGGGGGTTCAGGGTTCCATATATAAACTGGGAACTATATTCTCAGAAAAGCGAAGTAACGCTCTGCTCTCCAAGAGCAGAGCTGCAAGCATATCACTCCACCCAAGTAGCACTGCTTCGCCTTTCTAAGAATATAGTTCCCAGTATGTATACGGTTAGACGATGGCTGTGTCTCATGTGACGTTATTTGTACACGCTGTGACTATACAAATCACAACATGTAAATCGGAACATGTTGCCATTATTTTGTCACTTACTCGGAGCAGTAGGCCAGTTGGAGCCGGTTACCTCCAGGATCTGTGCTAGGCTAAGCTACCGGTGGAGCCGTCAGACAGAGTTACGACACGCACAGAGATGAAACGGGTATGTATTGACTTGTCTAACTGTCGGGGTTACGGTGAATAAGCTTCCCAATAAGTCGGCATGTTCCTTTAACGGTCGGTAGCTAATATTAGCAGATAAGCCCGTTGACAGCGATGTTATTGTTCATATTTTGGCACAATGTTTTTGACCGTAGTAGTGGTCATAGTAACTGAAAGTGTGATGTGAGATGCTAAAAAGAAGCTACACGCTGTTATTAGGTTACGTTACTTTTTGACATTCAACACCCCTTCAGGTCCCCTTCAGGGCCAGGCTGATGTTAGAAGTCCCTCTAGTGGACAGAACATGTAACCACCACCACAAGCTTATATTGGCATTGACAATGTATAAGCCTGAGTAGTGTAGTACATATTAATAACAGGCTGCATATGAGCATTAAATATTCAAATATTAAAAAAATAAATGAATTTTGAATGGTATTATAGAGGAAGACTGACAGCTCTAGTACCTACTCATCGCAGGAGGTGGCGGTACGCTGTAAGAAGTAATGGTACTCATGTGGACTCTGTGGAACTGGTGAGTTCCAGCCCATTTCCGGCATGTGACAAAACTGGTCCCAATTTTGCTAAATGTAACCCGCCAGTCCTTATCAATATAGTGGTATGTGTTATATAGCTGGCAGTTGTGAGGACATGGCGTTAACATCTCAACACCACACCCTATTTTTCAAGTCTTGGTTTCAAGTGTTTTTCCCCTGTAACAAAGAGCACTTGGTCTTAGAAAACAGAAAAAAAACCTTGGCTCCTGTGTATTTTTCCTGCACTGCACAGACCACAAATCTGAATCTTTTCACCAAGCTTGCCCATTTCTTTCCCATTACACTGTCTTACATCTTTCCATAAAAGTGACAATCTCTGAAATATCACAAACACCTTTGAAGAGATACCATCTCCAGAGTAGATTAAATGGCAGCCGGGGCTCTAAATGAGGTGCTTAAGCAGCATGAGCCGCTGCCGCCGATTGCCAAAGTAGCACCCCTTCACTGGTTCCAAAGAGCTTCTTTACCTCCATTTGTTCAAACGGCATTGCCATTAGGCCGTCTCCATGGCAACGCCTCAATGATGGCCCGTTAACCACATGGCAATAATGAAGCACAGTAGCAGCTTTACTGACTGATTTGTCATTAATCTTAATGTGTGTCTGGCAGCTTCTCTGGGGCTGCACAACAAATCACTGAGAGTGTGGTATCACTTTCTCATTCTAACTACTTTCTATGTTTTGACTGCTACACTTTATGTGACATGTTGATAAGAAGAACAGTCTTTGGAGCAATATGAAAAACTGATGTGAAAAACGCAGTTTGAAATTCTATCAGCATGCCATATGAGCCTACCTGTCGTCAGCATCTTTTCTAGAGAAAATAAAGCAAGGCTGACACAAAATTAAACAATGGAAGCCTCTTAAATTAAACCTGAATGTGAGCCAAGTGTCAATAATAGATTTCATTGCAATTTTAAATCTGTACAAGGGAGTTTGAAATATGATTATAGCTCCCTCTTTTCACTAACCCCCTTTCTTTGAAATCCTGACAGGCCATTGGGAATCCCTGGTCCACATAAACGCTTTCCTGCTGCCGTCCTTTTCACAGAATCATGAAGCTAAGCTCAGACACCTAACTTCCATATATCAAACACTACTCTCAGTTATGTAAGGTGGATGTATCTCAGCAGATCAAAGTTTTTAAGGATTCCATTTGTTTTAGTTTCTTATCCTAAAACAATAAAATGACAAAATAAATTCAGGCATTGTGCTGCCGAAACCGGGAGAAGTAAAAATAATGGGTCAGTCCATTTAGTTTGAGATTGGCTCTTTTGTCCCAGTTCCGTCCCACTCCTCACACAAAATATCAGGTTTCCAAGGCTACACTGTAAGTATGTAACCAACAATTGCTACTTTCTACTACAATAGCTTAACTGCACAAATATTCCTGCTGTAAAAAAAAAAGAAAGTAAAATGTGATCTATAGGCTCCAAACACAGCACAGACTGTAGGTCTGAAAACAACTTGTTAGCACTCAATTCCTTTTGACAGATTTACCTGGTGCTTATGACCTGTAAAAATGCCTCCCATTTGATTTTAGCATGGATGGTGAGTCACCATGTGGGTCATGCAGGTGAGTAAAAAGCTTCCTTCTAAGGTGAGGAAGTGTAACCTTCAACAGCTGCAAACATAACATTAACACTGTGGCCAGAAAGAGAAGAGAAGAGAGTGAGTATCCTGCATGTGTGTAACCAGCACAGTAAGACTGGTCGTACTCAAACACAAGCCTGGCTACACTAAAACACTAGAACTGACTTTTATAGTATTCAGTCTTTTGGAAACGTAATATAAAGCTACATATCTATCACAATCCCTCGTTCATGTAAATTCTGTTTGATCAACAACTCAGTTAGTTCTGACAGCAGCGTTGTAGTACTCTAGACCAGTCTCAGTCTCATCTGGGCCTCAGATAAAGAGCACTCAGGATTTTATAGATCGGTCAAGACCAAAACTGCAGGGATATCACAAAATTGTCTGATTTATATGTTAACATCACTACTGTGATTTTAAGTACAACTTTCTGCTTCAAATGCAACCAATAACCACCCATTTCAAATTTAAAATGTGTTACTTTCAACCCCAATACTTAAAACTCAATATGTAAGTATTGAATAATTGTTTAATGCATTGTACTCAATTCTTTCTAGGGGAAGACAAAGGTATCCCAGAAAACCTGATGCTTGCACAAAAAAAAACCTATTGTGTTTGATGGATGGTAAAACATGGAGGAGTGTTAAAGGGGTGATAGAATGCAAACCCGATTTTACCTTGTCATAGTTGAATAACGACAGTTTGGTGGGTAAATAGGACATACATAGAACCTCAAAATCCCATAGACACCTCTTTCCTCTGAAAATCTCACTATGTGAAACTGCCTCTGAAAACGGGCAAATCCCAACAAGCCAACTCGGTCGCACCTCCTTAGTCTCTAGTCTTTGTCACGCCCCAACATTTACATATGCTACATAACTGACCTGAGGTCAGCTTAGTCTTCTGAATAGGTCACGCAGAACTCAGACATTTTATACATTGTCCGTGTGCCATTTAATTACTAAATTCATTTCTGAGACTTTTATGCGAGAAATCAACAATGTAGAGGTCAACTGTGTGCTGTTTTAGTAAAGTTGGTGGCTAATTGCAAATTTTGTCAGCGTTCAGGAGCTCATGATCAGCAGGCTAACATGACAGTGGCTGGGTTGCTGCCTCACGGCCCTGCATGTGAGCTGTGAGCTAGATGGATCTCTGTCAAGGCTGGCAGCCTACGGCACTCCATACCCGCACAAAGTAAACGTTCCTGGCACTAGCGGCGCCAGGATTTTGATTGTAGGTGGGCCTCCAGAAAACTGGATGGGCCAGTTAAAATAAGCCAAAACTTTTGTGCTAGGCTGCTGAACACTGTCTCCTCCTATAACACATGCGCTATCATAAGTTACCTCTGCCTACAGCTGCCAATGTTATTTTTCCCTCCAGAAAATGTGCATACAGACAGCCAGACATAGGCACCGATACCGTGGGCGCTCGGAGCTCTACCGTGGGCGCTCCGGAGCTCTAGCACCTACGGAAAATACTGAGCATCCACGTGTACCAGACTGCCAGCAGGCCACATTCATTTAAAAGTAAACATTGCAGTTGGTGCTAAGTCATAGTGTGATCGGTTATGTCGCTGTCAGTCCCCAGCTGATCGCGGTTACGTGTCAGTTAAACTTTTCATCTCCAATCCTATCTGTATCTGTGAGTGGCGCTGTCCTGAGTTGAAAGATAGCTACTTTACGGCTTTATTATCGAGTTAATAGGCGTGTGTGTTTGTGTCGGCCGCTGTCCATTTCATAAGGTTCTGAAATGCAAACATTTGTTGACTACTTTTTTTTTTTTTTAAAAGGGCGTGCGCCCGTGAGCACCCACAGAGGAAAACATAAAATCGGCACCTATGCAGCCAGACAACGGTAACGTTAGCCTACTTGCCTTGCTGGTGTGAGGGGGGGCTACGGGAGGACTTGATGGGGAGAGGGCGGCCGCTGCCCGAGCAGGATGGTAACTGGTCACTTGTAACCGCGTTACATAAAATGGCAGAGTTTCCTCCTCCTGCTCCTCGGAGCGCTTCTTGCTGAATGAAAACAGAAAAGCTTGCGCGCCAACGTCATTCATTTCATTGGATCACTTGCTGGTGACGATGCAGCCTGTGGGCGGGCTTAAGAGACCACACGTGTTGTAGAAGCCACCGATTGGCTGAGAAGCTTTCACTCAAAGCTTTCCTCGAACTGCTAGAATGAAAATCACTCACTATAGGCCTGGGTCAAAATGGGCGGGCCTGGACCTAAAATGGGTGGGCCCAGGCCCACCCGGGCCCATTGGTAGCGCCGCGGGTGGTTCCTGGGTTAGTGGACTTCCAAATTCCGAGGCTTTGACGGGGCAGGGCCTGGAGCTCGACGCTCTCCCTCCGCTCTCCTGCTAGCTAGCTAAATGGCCGCGTGTGTGAGTGAGAGCGCGATCAGCGAGCTTGTTACGCCCGCAATCTCTTACCACAAATTCCCGTTAATCTTATAATGGATATGTGTGTTGAGTTATTTAAACAAACGATCGGGGAGATAAACTTGTCCGCGATTCTCACTGATTGAGCCCACGGTGAGCTGGATGGAGCTCAATCAATGAGAGCTAGCTAGCTAGCCAGCTAGCTAGCCTCCTCCGAACGAGACCTCTGAAATTCACAAGTGTTGGCTTTGTAAGACTTTAGGGTACCTGTAATATAAGTGGCATGACAAAATTCAAAGTGTATATATATTATAACTATGGCGAAAGAGTAGCTACCTAGCCGCGATGTTTACCCATATGATTGCATGGGAGCAGCTAACGGGACACTAGCAGATAACGAAACCACTCAAATTCACAAAAATGCATTAAATTGAAATCGGACATAAGTGTTAGCTTTGTAAGACCTTTGGGTAGCTGTAATATAAGTGCTGTAACAAAATTCAAACTGTGAATATACTAAAGTTGTGCCGAAAGTGGAGCGGTGAACTTTTCCCATACCATTGATTGGTACACATAGCTAGCTAGGTAGCTAGCAATCAGCTCCTCCTAAATAGACCCCTCAAATTCACAAAAATGCCTTAAATTGAAATCTGACACAAGTGTTAGCTTTGTAAGACCTTAAGGTAGCTGTAATATAAGTGGCGTGACGAAATTCAAACTGTGAATATACTATAGTTATGCAGGCAGACGGCTAGCTCCACGGAGCTCCACGGAGCCCCGAGTCCCGGTAGTCTAGTAATCCAGAAACTGTCACTTTGCCCCAGGTATGGAGCGCAGCGGGCTGCCGCTGTCTTGTCAGACTGTGTGGACCTTCTGAAGTCTGACACGTCTTACCAAATTTGTAATTAGCCATCAATTTCCAGAAAACGGCCCATATTTGAGCTTTATATAGTTGATTTCTCGCATAAAAAAATGTCTCAGAAGTGAATTTAGTAAGAAATAGTCTGTGTCTGAAATATGAGACCTCCTGTCTCGTCTTCAATGTATTTGTATGTAGTTGCTCAACCATGTATGTGTATTGGGGTGCTCAACCAATCGGCGTGCAGCTCATCTAAATATTCATGAGCATACCATATTTGGAAGAAAAGCTCTCGTTCTAAATAGAGCTCAACAGTCCCGCCCACAGCGGGTTCCGGAAGTAAAAATCCAATGCAATTTCTCCATTGACAATTTCAGTATAAGCCATAAAATCGTAACCATCGATGTTAGACTTAAAACCAGCTACGGCATGACTAAGCTATTGTATATGCTCGTATAGACGGCAAAAGTTTGTGGGGCACTAACCTTGTTTTGAGATAAATGTCTTTTATTCGCGATGTCTTGGATAAGTACTTCATTACCGTCAATCCTGAACAATCCCACAATCCCACAGTGATGCCTCCGATTGGTGGAACTCATGCTGGTGAGGAGGGGCAGGAGGGGGAGCCGCCTGCACGATCCATCATGCACATGCGCAAGATGATTTTCCGAGGATCTACGAGACAGCACGAACACGACCTGTTCCACACTTTGGCCGGCAAGCTAACGTTAGTTTAGCTAACAGCTAATTAGGCTAACCGCTAGCTAACAGCTTGATTCAGTCTAAAATAACGTTAACTCAAACGAAATACTGGGAAAGCAGGCTGCAGCTGATGTAACAGCTGTTATATATTTTAACGGTTCTTTTCAGGTTTTATTTTGAGGCTCTTTTAAAGTTATTACATTCTGTCTAAGCTAGCGGTTAGCCGCATTAGCTGTTAGCTAAACTAACGTTAGCTTCCTTTATTCAGTGGTGCGCGGTGGTTTGTGGGATTGTAGTTCCTTTGCTCAATATTGAAAATATGTACACAGTCTTGTACCTTTGACTTTTTGGGGATTTTCTGTTCGTTTTTTCACTTGAAATGACACGTATGCTTATGAGTCACGTCGTAGCTGGTTAGCCTAAGGCATTGTCTAAAACTCTTACTATACGGATTCTTCCAGATGTCAATGGGAAAAATTAATGGGAAATTTACTTCCGGAACCCCCTCGGAGCGTGGGCGGGACTGTTGAGCTCTATAGAGCCATTACACAGGAATGCAAAAGGGCCCAGAGAAAATCACCCATGGTATTTTCAGCCCAACCAATGTTACATACCCTATTAGGAGACCTTAAGGAACAGTGTGACATACTGTATATAATCCTTCTATCACCCCTTTAAATGAAGATGGTTCAGTTGATTTCATCCCCTTAGTGATGCATTGGTTTGCTCATAAAAAACAAAGGGAAATTCCTACATAAAATTCACCTCTGTAATCCCTCCTGATAATTTTATGAAAGCATTCTCACTTATGACAATGAAAGCGGTGAATGAAGAAGAATCTTAATTTGTTTTCTGGGGGTGTTTTTTGTGGGAATGTGGATCTTTCAGATCAATTCGAAGAGTGCCTATGGTACGCATTTTCCATATTTGATCGTGTCATGCAGTGTGGGACTCACACTGGTCTCCATACATTCTGGTCCTGGTGATGACTTGGTCTCGGTTTAGATGGTCTTGACTACAACACTGCCTGAAAGGATTAGTTGATTAATCAACAGAAAACTTATAGTTATATAACAGTTTGATAATCAATTATTTGTTTAAGTCACTTATCAAGCAAAAATGCCAAACATGCTCTGCTTCCAGCTTCTCAATTATAAGGTTTTGCTGCATCTCTATGCTTTATGTATTTGCAAACTGAATATCGTTGGCTTTTCGACTGCTACAAAAAAAACTAAAAAAATCTATTCTTTTGGAAAATGTGGTGAGCATTTTTCACCATCTTCTGATATTTTATAGACCCACCAATTAATAGAAAATTAAGCAACGCTTGAAAAATTAGATACTTGGCTTTGTCAAAACAGCCTCTACAGTCAACTGTATTCACATTAGGGTTGCAACTATTAATTTGATTATTGAAGAATCTTCTGATTATTTTCGATTGTTAGTCAATAAAATGTTTTAAAAAACTGTAAATTCACAATTTCTCAGAGCCCACTGTGAGGTCTTCAATTAGTGTTTTGTCCGACCAAAAATTATATTCAATGTACTGTCATATATGACAAAGCAAAGCAGCAAGTCCTCTAAATTAATAAGCTGAAACGATTTATGGCATTTTTGCTTGATCAGGGTACCCCCAGGATCCTCCAACTTAAATTCAAGGCTTTTAAGACCTTTTTAATACCATTTCAAATTAAATTCAATGCCAACTTCGTACCCATTTCGTAAAATCTGTATACATTTTTCAACCCTAGAAAATAAGTAAGCTACTTGAATTAAATAAAACATTTTATTTAAATTATCAGTCATATTTAATACAATTTATTGGATTATAATATACTATAATCCAATAATATAAGATATATTACACTGCATAATGAGCACTTTTACTTTTGGTACTTAAGTATATTTTGATAATACTTTTGTACTTTAACTTAAGGGAGATGTTGAATGCAGGACTTGTAACTGACAAGTAATTTGTAACTCTACAACACAATTTTTTTCTACTTTTTACTGCAATACATGATGTGAGTAAGTCTTCCACCTCTGTAAATCACCAACAACAGTCGTGCATGAATACCTGCAGCAGTGTTTAACAATGAAAACACACAGCTCAGTTCAGCGTTTACTTGCAGCTCTGCTGCATTATCAGCTAACCTTTAACGTTACCTGCCGGTC
>CM042445.1:28608833-28836816 GCA_023631565.1 Gymnocephalus cernua
TTTTCGGTGGTTATAAGGAGCAATACGAGAGAGAAATGATTATTGTTTAGGTACATTACACCACGTCATGTCATATTGTCAACATGGTACGAAGCAGAACATATGTCATATCTAATGCTTTTTGAAAACTTAAGGCTGTCTTCTTCATAAAACGAGTTGGACATCACATTTTTGAATACATTTTTATTTATTTACATTAGTAAGCTACAGGGGCCTGTACTGAACCCAGGGTTTTCTGTACCACGACGGTGGATTAGTTGTTACCGGGTTCAATCGCCGTGGTAATTTATGCTGAACACCTAACCTGGTCGGGAGCAGGTTATGTCGGAGATCAGAGATCAACTGGTGTAAAAGCACCGCCTACTGACCAATCAATAGGCCTACTCCATTGATAACGGCATGCCCATTCTTAGAAGATCCATTGACTGAATGGGTGGAGTTCAGTGAGAAAAAAAGAAGAAAAAGCTCGAGAGAGAGAGAGAGAGAGAGAGAGGGAGAGAGAGAGAGAGAGGGAGAGAGAGAGGTGCGAGACTGACAACCCCGTTAACATTCCCTGATGGGTATTTATGAAAGGTAGGGCCTATAGATTTTCAGTGGAGGGAATAACGTAGGCCTATTGTAAACTTCTTGAGCCGTGTGTTGCCAATGCGCACATCGGTTTGAATTATGTTTTTACATTTTTAATTTGCTCACGATCACTTCCCACTGCCAGGGTTGCAACTGAATAGACTAACGACAGTTTATGGAAAGAACAAGTGTAATTATGATCAGATCTTGTGCCTGACTGATTGATAAGCCAGTCCCTCCAGACAAACGTGATTATGCGATCGCAGAATTCAATGCATAATCAGCCAAAGTCCGCATATTTATGTGGGGGCCGCATTTTTTCAAATAGGCTACGCCGCACTTTAGCCGCATAAATTGCCAATTTCCTCGCAAAATATGCGGGGCTTGCATGATTTCATAATCCCCGCATTTTCGTTGCAAAAAAGTCACATATCTCAGCAGAAAGTTGAAAAATGTTGCGTTTACCCCACACAAGAGCAGCCATTTTCCCATGTTGCCATGGGAACGTTATGTAGTGACGTAATTTCGCCTGCCGACAACATGGTTGGGGGAATCTCTTTCTTTCTCTTTTTCATCAAACCGCAGTTTTTGCAAGTTACTGCAATTTCATCGCATAAAATTGCACAAATATCCCACATATTCCATCGCATTTTATAAGAAAACGTGGCGCATAATCAAGGATTTCTGCCGCAACAATCACAAAACTCTGCATTTGTCTGGAGGGACTGATAAGGGTTGTGACTTACACATTTACAGCGTCGGCTTTTTTGCCAGTTTTTCTTCCTGTTCTAGGAAGCGACTGGATTGCCTTTTGCTTGTAAACCGTGTTTGTGTTCTTCATATTTATGTAGAATTGCTCTTATGTAAAATATGTGGCTCTGGTAGATTGACTGCAAACACCTCTTTTATGTGAACGCACGTCTCTAGATTGGTAAACCCGGGTTGAGTCAACTAGTTGATAAACGTTGTGACACAGTTTAACCGTGGTTGTTAGGGTTAGTGTAGCTGGGGAACTGAAAGGAATCCAGGGCATGTTAAACTTGATTTGTAGTAGCCTACAGGCCCCTGGACAACGTCTTTCAAAACATGACCTGCGCGAAAGAGAAAAAAATATGAATGCGTCATTGTCCCCACCACTTCTGGAAATGCACTTCCGAATGCGTCTCTGTCCCCACCACATTTCAAACCAAACTGACGCCCATGCCTCAGACCCACGAAAATGTGCAAAGTAGCACTACTTTGGACTGTCTTTGACTTTGAATAAACAAACGACAATTCCCGAATTTAAGGACGTTTCAATGCTTTACAACAGCAGGGGGTGGGGGGTGTTACAGCCTTTGACTCTTCTATTGTATTAAATTGCTGTGAGCTGGCAGAACATAACGTAATCTCGGAGATTATTCCTTCACAGCGCTGTGCAATGTGAGAAAATCTCAGAGTTGAACCGGGCAGACACAGCAGTTTTCATCAGACTCACCCTGGGTCAGGTTAGTTAAGTCTACTGCTAACTTACAACACTAATAACATTACTGTCGCCAGAATAACCCCACGAATCAAATACCTCTGCTGAAAATTTGTTAACACCTCTCTCTCTCTCTGCGCACACACACACACACACACACACACACACACACACACACACACACCCCTGAGTTGTCCCCGATGCTGTGAATCGGAGTGTAAATGCGTGTGAATGTTTATCTGATGAGCAGGTG
The DNA here is from genome assembly GCA_023631565.1 of Gymnocephalus cernua. Taxonomy (NCBI): domain Eukaryota; kingdom Metazoa; phylum Chordata; class Actinopteri; order Perciformes; family Percidae; genus Gymnocephalus; species Gymnocephalus cernua. Next base: position 28,611,116 of record CM042445.1, read on the forward strand.
GCACCTTGTACGGCAGCCTCGGCCACAGCGTGTGAATGTGTGTGAATGGTGAACTGTTCCTGTACTATGTAAAAGCGCTTTGAGTAGTCGTTAAGACTAGAAAAGCGCTATATAAATACAGTCCATTTACATTAACATTTCTTTAAGGGGTACAATTTGGTTTTGAAGAATTCTACAAGCAGCAATACCACAGGCCAAGCAATCGCCCATTCCAAACAGGCACATTTTCAACAGGCACTGTACTAGTAGTAATGCAATTTTAGAGGACTTATTTCACAAAGAGAAGAGGTTTGTGTTGATGGCCTGCTGAAGAAGCACTATGGAGAGTACTTTCAAAGGCTATTCTACCCTCATTTCCATTTTGCAAGATTATAAGTGTTAAAAACTAACAGTTCAGGAAAACAAAAAAGTGATTCTTTCTAGCTAAAAGTGCTTTGTTCTCCTTATTCTTCATAGCAGAGCTTGAATCTTTTCAAATGAAAATGTACAAAGACTCACAGCCTTGATCAATAAAAGAATGGTGGAAATGATTTCGTTTAATTTACCGGTATTTTAAATTCAACAAGCAGTACTGAAAGCAGCAGAACTTTAAAGACTAGAACTGAGAACACCTCTAAATCGGTTTATTTATCTCAAGTACGGTAATATCAACAACAATATTACATATTTTCCTCATGTGGTGCAGTGCTAATACAGACAGATCCATTCTGGATTTTATGAACAGATATTGGATTCATATCACTTTGATTGGGAAAATGGATTTTTTTTAAACCTAGCCCTAATGTAATTCCAAGAGGAGTCACCATGGACTGATGTCCAGCGTTATGCCAGGATCAGACTACACAAACTCACAGACAGACAGGTCGCAGACAAACGTTCACAGTCATACCTGATTATGAGGGTCGGACCGACCAATGTGCTTCCTTACCTATGGTAGTGTGACATCATCAGAGATCAGCCATCTAACGTCTGGGATGCTTCACCACCACCACGCAGAAAGTCTAGCATGTCACAATGGTTTGTCTTTTACCACCTAGTGTGACATGTTCTACGACATGTTCCTGGACCAATAGGAAGAGAGTGCTCTCTGGCCCACATATGTAACCATGGTGAAAAGAAGGAGAGACCCTACTGATAAAACAGTCCATAATGGCGGCTCGTTTGGAATACGATTTATTATTTTACGAAAATAGTTCACTGAAACGTGTTTCTGAAAACATTTGATGTGAGAAATAGGCCGTGCAGTTGCTGAATCTGTCTTCATTTCTCTGCTGTAGCGTCACAGTACCCAAATCAAGCAGAAATGCTCCAAAGAGACAACAGGCCATAAAATGCATTTTGCATCATTAAACATTGTTTTCGACCTTTCCATTCTGTCTTCTGAGACAAACATAATTTGTTTCATTCGCCACTATATAGTAGCCTACCAATACTTTGCACTACGGTTTCCGCTCACAGAACCAAAACACACTTTTCTCCACAAAATGCATTTGAGCAATGTATTCCAACATCACAGAGGAACGTAAAACCAAGGAAGCCCACTGTATTCTGTCAGAGGTCAGTCAGCTCCAGGGACTGGAAGGCCTATCAAGGACACGTGAGCCTGAGGATGCTTGATGCTGATATGGTCAGAGGTTTCCCCCTCACTACAGAAGAGAGCCAGCTGCATGAAGAAATAGTTCCAAAGGAAACATTCAAGAGGACTAAATAAAGCAGGATATAGGTATCTTACCTCTTTTTGGTTTAGGGAAGCTTTCGTGCAGGTGAAAAACTACTTTCTCCACAAAGTGCTGAATATTGCTGTGCTCTGGTCCTCGGACAAACACCATCCAGTCGTGGGTAAAGCCTTCCACTGTTGGTTTCTTTCGGAACTGGGCACGATGACCGAGTTCAAGTTTCACCTGAACAGCCCCCTGCCAAAGAAAATCATGTTGGGCAACTGCTCCAATTCAAGAAAAAAACTGAATATGGAAATAATTTCTAGCCAAAGAAACGCCAAAGTTAAAGAAATTCTATTATTTTGATATGGTGCTTTCACTCCAGTTTTTACATTAAGTCCTTGTTTCCTGCGAGAACGTCATGAAAACTCCACTCAAAAATCTGTGAATGAAACGTTTCTTTTCGACAAATCTAAGTTACACACCTGCGTGAACTGACTTACGACTTTTAATTATTAGCCTAAGTAACGTTAGGCTTATACAGGAATATATAGCATATAACATATAGCCTTACGTTTCCACTCAAGGAGCAGTAAACCTTTCCAAAAACTACTGAAATGTGCTCCAACTGTTTTCTACTATGGGGTAACGTTAACGTTAGCGATACATGACAGTTAAAATATACTGTAACGTTAAAGAAAATTACAAGACCAAACTTGACAGAAGTTGACATTTTACCTGTTTTGCGTGATACTTTACGCATTGCGTTTAACATTTTGCCGAATTGAAGGATGGACCGTAACCTTAATTGGAAATTGCCTTAAATTACGCATTAGATAAGCGATAGGTAGAAATATATTAAAACTGCCAAGTTTCTCAGCGGAATTTTTGCATTAACGTCAACGTAATGTCAATGAGGACATAGCGGCACGTATCGGCTCTAGCTAGCTGTAACGTTACGTCTTGAAAATCCTCGTTACGGAGTAAAAGCCACCGACTCCTCCAGTGTGACAAAACAGCAAAATGTCCAAAAATATACTCCATTAGAGGGGACTGGAAAGCAGATCCTCCAACTGGCTACTTACCGAGTTGGCCATCCTTCAGGCCCCGCGTCACTGTTATTTCATGGATAATGAGTTTTAAATGAGAGTAGAGGTGAGTACAGTTTGCTTATAACGGCGGACATGGTCTCTCCTGGATTGAAGTCGGACTCAAGACTTTCAAAGCCTCGCCGGCTGTCAAGAACCCCACAATAACCAAGAGAAATTCCGCTACGAACTTTCAAAATAAAACCCATGGCATGCAGTGCAGCCCTTAGTGTGTTGCACCGTAAATACTGTACATCAAGTTATTCAAGTATACGATGTTTCTTTTTTATTCAGTTAACTATTTAATTGCCTAAGAACTATTTCACAACATGAAACTCTAAATGCTGTGCCAGTAATAACATTCTGATTCTGGTGAGGAACTTGTTGTTACATAAAGTGGTTGAAATTGAAATATTTTGAGTCTTTAAAATACTCAAATCAGCATACAAATCCACCACATCACATTGCAATGTTACAATGTAGCACCAGAGTGAGGAAGCTGTAAAACTGGATGCATCTGTGTGATACTCAATACTGAATTATCATCATGGTTGAATAATGGACCTTCATTGGCCATTATGTGTTTAGGGTAAAAGGGGCCCAACCTGTAAAAACAAAATGTTTTTTTCTGGCTTTGCTTGGTGGACATTCACATTGTCTGCCATTACAGTTAATTTACATTAAAGTTTATTGATGTATGCATGACATAGAAAACAGACCTTGTAGCTGTGGAAAACAACTGTAATATAACGGCTGCTCTTTGTAGTGTCCATGTTAATCAATAAATCAGTCACTGCTCTCACTCTTTACAACAGTTATTCATCTTTTACCATAATCTACCAATCAAATGTATATGAGACACTTGTGCTGCTGGTTTGCCATGTGTACCTGACTGCAGCAGTTAGTGACACGATTCTTCCAATTAAAGTTTATTTTATTTTCACACATGTTCATATATGTATGCTGGCCCCTAGTTGCTGTAGAACCAACCATGGTTAGGACAATAGTTTTTACTTAACATTTTGGCCTTTAATGGATAGAACACTTGCAGACAGGAAAGTGGGGAGAGAGCAGTACAGGGCAAGACATGCAGCAAAGACTCGAACCCCGGGCTGCTGCGGTAAGGACTGAGCATGGGGTGCACGCTCTATCAAGTGAGCTACCATGATGCCCCTCTTACTTAACTTTCAACATTACAGGGACATAGCACAACATTCTGGACCCTGTGCTTAGGCCAAAATGTTGAGAAATTAAGATAAAGCACAGCTTCATTAGTCTTTCCTTCTTGTCCATTATTTTCCATTCCTTTATTTTGAAAGTAAAGCTTTCTTATTTCCGTTGTATCTCCGCCTCAATTCGGCTAACCTAACAATGCAGAGGGGTAAAGCGCACGCGCAGGTTGTTGTACCCGCTGGGGCCGGCTGGGGCTGCAGACAGAGCACGAGAAGCAAAGAGCCAATAAGAGAACAGCAGACACACGGGCCTCCAATCAGATGGCCGCAACCATCCTGTAATTATGTTGCCTTCCAGTCCCGGGGGAAAACCGTCGAATGAATCATGCTTCAGTTTATACGAGACGTGTTCTTTTAGTGTGATTAAAATAGTTATTGTGACAACATACATCGTCAACACCTGACTTATAATGAACAAACCTGCAAAAGGTTTACGTCTTAAGCCTTTAAGAGTCTAAAGGCTTGAGTATACAGCATAAATTATCAAAATTATATGACCACAATTTTTGGTCTCTTATAAACCATGCAGGCTAATCTGAATTTTGCAAATTACCATTGTGTGGAACTCTGTTGTTACCCATATTAGAATAAAATAATGTATGGCAATAATAATGGTTGGTTTCCTATTATACACAATTTATTGAGATAAATAAAAAAATAAAAAAACAATGCTAATTGTATATTGTAAATGTATATTGTATTTTCATATTTGAAAGTGCATAGGTACTGCCAATATTAAAATAAAAATGAAAACTTTTAAGTTTAAAAAAAATAGTTACCAAAAGCATAGTTATCACACCTCATACTTTGATTGGGCCCATATTGTAATGTTATTGGTGTGAATGCTGAAGGCATTCACAACTATGTTATTCTACGTATTTATTCTTGTTTTCCGCCCATTTTTTTGTAACATTAACTCCTTCCACATTTTCCAACATAGAAACTACATTCAAACATCAAAACGTTTGGCTCGATTCAGAATGGTGCGGGTCTATTTATAATATTCATAACATTCATAATTTCCGAAATATTCAACATTTAGCGGGCATTTTTGCCCCATTAAAGCGGATGGACAGAATGTTCAAAGTTGACACATTTTCATACATTTTCAACTTCTAGCTATTCAGTCATACATTCACAGAGAAACTCCATTCAAACTTTAAAACGTTCCACATCTTTCATACATTCAGGGTTCACTTTCAAATCCCAGTAGTACTTTTTAAAATACTCAGTCTTCTTTGAGGCTTAGAAAAAATGCCTTTCTGCCATTTTTACATTGGTGTGTATGGGATGGAATGCTCAGACTCATAGGGCAGGGCCCAACTGACAGAGTGGAAAGAGGCAGAAGCAAAATTCTCTTTAGCTTGCAAGACCATCCACAGTTTTAACTCTTCATACATTACTTTTACATCAAAATGTAGGGAATATTGTGCCCTTTCTAACAATGTGCTCACGGAGGCAATCTGACTTTCACACGAGGCACAGTGAGCTTCCAAGTGAAGCCGTGTCCACCAACTGCCGCACTGACTCCTGTATTAAATCCTACCAGAAACACCAGGAGGAGAAGAGAAACAGGCCCTTTTTGGACAGCTCCTGTCCTCACATTTCTTACACAACACACACCACTCTTGCACAGGATGAGCAGCATGGTGTTATATCTCTCACAGTATTCACGCAGTCACGGTTTTTGAGCTAGGAGCAGAACTATCTAAGGTGCACTATAGCCTCTTTTCGATGTGAAGGACTCTCTGAGACAGGAGTCGTCGTGGCAACCTTTACCTGCAGTTGGTCATGTGATCTGATCCTGACATGTTGACCTGTTGCTGTGAAGTTACTGTGCCTCGTCTCTGTGAGAACAGCTGCTGGTGTTGAGGCCTGAGGTCAGTTATCAGAGTCTGTCAGTTGGTCAGTTAGTCCATCATGACATCATGTTAGCTTACAAATAACACCTCTTCTCATTTTTCCTCCCCTCTTCCTCTCTTCTTTCTCTGCACCTCTCTTTCTCCTCTCCTTTTCTCCTCTCCTTTTCTTCTCTTCCTATCTTCCTCTCTTCCTGTGTGTCTGTTATAGTGTGTGTGTGTGTGTGTGTGTGTGTGTGTGTGTGTGTGTGTGTGTGTGTGTGTGTGTAACTCCTGTCCTTTCTTCCTCTCTTCCTCTCCTACTCGTCTCCTTTTCTCTTTTCTTCCTCTCCTATATGGTCAGTTATTCCTTAGGACTATGGTTAATCTTTCATTAAAGGTGCTGTAGGTAGGATTGAGAAGATCCAGGACTTAGCCAAAGAATTTGAACATCAACAACTTCTCAGTCCCTCCCCCCTTTCTGCTAAAGCCCATAACGGTCTCCTAAGCCCCTCCCCCCACAAGGGAGAATGAATGCGTGTGCATGAGCAGTGATTGACACACAGTTAGACATCCCAGCCCTGATTGGTGCATCTGAACAGTGGATTTTTGTAAATCTCACTCCAGGCTGTAGGTGGAGCCAGAGGAGCTGGATTTATTTTAAATGACCTGCTTCATGTAGTTCTACTGGAACATAGGGTCAGTTTCAGCAGATATGACAGAAAGCTAGTTTATAAGTCTTACCTACTACACCTTTAACTGAGTTTTATACAACTTTTAATTTCCATTCATACTTTTTGAAAATATTCAACACAGCTGATTGAGATTCCCTAATATGACACATTTCCCATTTTTCATACTCATTCATTCTCCTTTAGCTGCTTCTTCATCCAAATTGAAGCCAGCAAGCCCATTTAGCTTCATCTTGAAATTAACTATTAATATTACATCAATATATTCCACATTTTTCAAACATTATTAGTGTTATTCAACTTTTCAAAGACATTAATGCTAATTAAATCCATTCCTACTTTTTCAACTATTCTCACTACTTCACCTTCTTCCTACAAAAATCAAGCATTAGCATCAGCCTTTCAACATACAGCATTCACACCGCAATTTCTTCAGAAATTGCATTCTCTAGTTTACTTTAGTATTCTGTATTATTTTTAAGTTCTTGCCTTCTTAGTTCACACTTGAAAATTTGATCTCAAGCTCATGGGAAAAAAGACCTTATTAGATAAAGGTCAAAACAATAATAATTTCATTTTAATATAGGTAGCCACTGAATTCCGAGAGTCCTCATATCTCACTGTATACAAGCATTATAGTCCATTATATAAGGGAATTATTTACCCAACTGAATACAAGCTCTGGTGTTTATTTATATATATATATATATATGTTAACATGTCTCAAAGCTTCCTCATTACGTTAAAAGTAACGTCTTCATTGTTACACTAAGGATGTTCCACCATGAATTGCAGTGAAAGATATGGTGTGTGACAGCTCGGTCTCAATGCGTTTTGGTCCTCTGTACTCGCCGTAGTTGTATGCGGGTTTGTTTGACGGAAGCTGGTTGAATGAGGTAAAGTTAAGGCAGCAACATGTATAACTTTGATTAACTTTTGACTGAGAGACTAAACTGTTACTCCGTCTACTACAGGAGGAATACAGTGCATTCGGCTTTATTATTACAAATGCACGGCCATTTGAATAGCTTTAGCTTCTGTGTAGATAACTCCATTGTAGCTAACGTTACTATTACCGTTAGCTAACGTTATATTGGGATTATTAACGTAAATTTACGCTACCCCTGGAATCATACATAATGATGTTATAACGTTAACAGAGTAGAAAACTATGCATAATCTTACAGTAACGTAAAACTTATCCCCGTTTATAATCACAATCAATAGACTGTTTTTTTCGACAAGGTAACGTTATACATCGTCAGAACACCACGTCAGCTAGCTATAGCTTAATTTGCTAGCTTGTATGTTGTATTTTATTTGATTATAATTAGTAGCATCTTGTACAACTAAAGTTTGTACTAAAGTTCTCTTACGTTACTGGTTCTGTACGACACGTAGATAGCTAGCTATCTACATAACAGCGACTAGTTGAGATAACACTGGTAATTTAGCTACCTCGTAGGATTTCATGGGACAAATACAAATTCATTGATTGACTAGCTAGCTAGAGAGAACGCGCTACAGTAAACCCCATTTAAAAACATCTCAACTTAATTTTCACTGACTTGTTATATTGGAGGTATTGGAGCTCTTTGGTTAAATGACTACTGATTGCATTTTAAATCTTTTTAACCAGACTATTTAACGTGCCACAGAAATCTGTCAGTCAGTTTGTTTTTATGTATTTTCTGAAATCCTTTCTGTGCATGTGCAGTGTTTGTTTGATTGTGCCTAGCTCAGATAGCACGCCAGATATGTTGTGCAGTGATGAAACAACTTTTTACATACACCATTAGTCTACATTACAAAGACCTGTGTCTCCTCTCCTAAGCTCTATAAAAAACACAGCTCCAGACTATTAGAATGTTATAAAGCAGAGATGAAGGATATTTTACTAAAAAGCTTAGTGTAAGAGCAATGCGACATAAAATGGATATCAAATTCCATCTCACCTAAATAACCTGGCGAGCAATGCCTGTGCCCTACAGGGAGCGGCCTGCTTAACAGCTAACGCTAATGTGCCTGAACATACTGGGCCCAAAGACACCATGGAAGTTCAATTCTCACATATGGCTCTACATTACAGTTGTTTTTCATGGAAATATGTTTGTAATTTTGGGTTCATACCATAGTGTATTATGCCTGGAAAGAGCTATACAAACTGTAGTCAGCCTCTTAAGAAACACTTGAAATTTCATGCTTTTTGGTCTAAATGTCATACCCTAATTAAACGTGGTACAGCTCCCATATACTTTGACACTCTGGGATGTCATTAGAAAGGAAACACACTCAAGTTTTTGTTCCAAGTGTCAGGGTGATTCTAGGCCTCACTGACACAGAGCTACAGAGGCTAGAATAGAGGTGTTTTATTTCCGTCCAAGTCATACATCTGTAATATGATTAAAATACATTGCTGTGAACACATCTGACAGGTGACAGACAATCCAGGACATTAGCCACATGTGTCTGCTTACTACAGAAAAAATCCAGAAGCCAAAAGACTCAAAAATGTATTTTACATGAATTTCTTTTTACAGATATGCCTGTCCGTTTTTGTCATTTCAATTTGAAAAGTGCAAAGAAAAAAGCCAATAAAGTACAAAATAAAACACTTCTCAAATACACAAACACACCCACATCAATCACACACATACTTGAAATAACTATAGACATAAATATATAGAAATAAGTCATTATAAATTGGTCAGTGTGTGAAATGCTTATAAGAGGCCCTGTTTTTGCTTTGACACAGCTACAGCCATCACAGGGTTCAAATTTCAGTGTCAAATAAGGTATCTGCTGACTCGTCTCCTCATTGGCTATAAAGATACGACGGTCTTGTAAGTTCGGAGGTGGTCCGAGCTATTGTCGATCATTTTCACATGGGCCTGACATTGTGTCAGAGGGATCCTAAGCTTCCCATAGGGCTATCACAGGCAAACCTGAACCGATTGGCTTATGCCAGATATCTTTGGATACCTTACACCTCAGAGAACACAGTGATGCCCACATCAAGCCTGTAGGACCCTTGGCAGAGATGCGAGCTGCGATACAAGTGCGGAAATGAGAAACAGTTTAGCGATTTTCCATTGAAATTCGGCCAGAAACGTCAAGATTGTGAGGCGAACAGCTCGTTTTGGATATAATGGCTTGGATATTCCATTTCCTTGGACTCTTGTGGATTTAAGAAAAAATGCACTCTCCACTTTAGACACCACCTGCGCAGTTTACGTCTGAATTGTTTTATTTTCTTTAAATTTACAACAGTTGTATAACTGCTGTAAATCATCTTATGTTTTGCGTGTGGGCTTAATTGAATCATGAGATGCTAAGCTTTCAATTATTGTGTCGCATGGCTGTATATTTTGAAGATTTAATGCTTTACAGTTATAAAAACGTTTATGAGTGGAGGTTGCAGCGACGTTACAGCGACGCCACAGCCACTAAGTGTGCCGTACACTGTACAGTGATCCTTAAGAGGAAGTTTAGCTGTTCTACTAGAAAACCACTATTATCTTAACAAAAACCAGCTCAGTTAAGCTAGTTTATAACGAAATTAAACAAACATAAATAGTTAAACTAGTGTGCAGCAAGTAGTCTCTTTCTTTATTAATTTATTTTAGATGTATTGAATAGAAGTTGTTGTACTGTACATATGTCACATCTGGGGTGCTGTGTAAGATGACTCTTTCCCTGCTGTAATCACCACATTATAAGCTCATTTATTACATGATGTAAACATGGTATTCATATGAGATCTTTGTAATATAATATATACAGTAGATGAGAGATGACAAACAATAATAGGACTGCGACTAACATTCTTTTTCATTATCAATATCAACCAAACTATTGACAATTTTTCACGTTTGGGTCACTCAAGTTACCAAAAACTAAAATCTGTCATAACTTCAGTGGGAGGTGAAGGTTTTGGTTTGAGTTTTAAAGACACCCTAATATGGAGTTTCCCTGTCCAACCACAGTTGTGTTTAACCAACATCAATGGGGTCTAACACGGCTGTATGATTTGAACTTGGCGGACTCAATGCAAAGCAGATCCCTGAGTGTCTGTACGAACAGCATCAGGTGGATACAGTCAATCACAAATGAAAGGCGTTGTGTCAGTCAAAGCTGTTATTCACGCCGAGCCACACCCCCTTTCACATCAATCAATAAGGTATTAAAAACAAACTTATGAGAAAAATGAGCACTTGAACAACATTTCCTTTGGGAAAAATGTATTTGAAGTGTGCTTTGTCAGAGGCAGGGTTTATTATGGCCTATACTGCACCCAACTAGGCCTGTAACAATTATTACATAATTTCTGAGTTTAACCGCAATTAATTGCTAACATTAGTCCTAAGGTTAACTGTTGCAACTGTTGATTTTTTGTTTTATTCTAATGAAGAGGCATGGTTTACTTCATAGGTTGTGTACCTGCATTATTGCATTATCTGGGTCACATAACAATGTATTTGTTTGAAAAAGTAATACATAGATACATATTTTTAAATTTGACTAAAAAAAGCCAATTATATTGTTAATCGCAATAAATAAATTCAGACACAATTAATTGTACTGCAAAATATTGAATTGTTCCAGCTTTAGATATACCCCCCAGCCACCAGGTTAATGTTGTGATGGAGATATTGTCATGTCATGTGGTCCATCTTTATACAGTCTATGGTGTCAGGTAGGGGTGGAACGGTACATGTATTCGTATTGAACCGAAACGGTACGGGCGTCTCGGTTCGGCACATGAATTTACACGGAGAATACACGGTATAAAAATAAATAAAACTTGCTTGCAAATTAATTAATGTAATGCGGAACTACTGTTAGATATGCGGGTTCTTTAGGGACACGGACACCTAATCTGTAGCCCCCAAGGGGCCAGGCTTCTCTCCTCAGAGCGAAGCCGCGATGGCGCCATTTTGCTAGCCCTGTTCCCATCACCCCCGTTAGCATCCCATTGACTGCCATTCATTTTGGCGTCACTTTGACAGACAATAACTTTACATCTGAAGCATTTAAAGACTTTATTTGTCCGTTGTTTTTCTTGAGAAACACGACAATGTACACAAGGCTACATTACCTTGTACCTAACGTTATGGCTCCGTAGAAGACGCTTTTATAAAAATAGGCTAACGATTGTGTCATAACCACGTGACTTACTGTCGCATTGTAGAGGAATTACCGTATAGTACAGGAGAAGCTCGCAGGCAGTTTCGACGTACATTAGCTGTTTAGTTTAATTACTAATGTTAACTAGCATTTTAGTTAGCAATAATTAGCCTGTGCCTATGTTATCTCCTTACATATACCTACGCTCTCCGTCTCTGATAGATTGGGAATGATTGAGATTTCTCTTGGCACAGCTACCAGAAGACTTACAACGTTCAGAGACGTTGTTCATGTCACATCGGCGGCGGGAAGCTCAGTTTGCAGCTGCGCAGTAACGCTCAGTAACACTTTCCCATCACCGGAAAAGTGCTGGTAAGAGGCTTCACTTGTCTCTGTCAAAAACAGCGGGATCACTGTGTCCATTTTATATACTGTCTATGGTAGCCCCCCCTTAGCTCCTCACGAGCTCCGCCTACATGTCAGAGCCGATAGTCTTCCTCTATCACTCTGGGTCCAGTGAGTCCACACGAAGCAAACTAGTCCCTTCCATATACAACCAAACACGGACGTAGCTGTATCCCTTCTTGCCTCGACCACAAATGGCCTCCAGGCCCGTTTGCCTCGCTGTTAGCTCCACCGTTAGCTAGTTGTTAGCTCTGCTGTTTGCTCCGTTGTTAGCTGTTAGCTCCGGCGTTAGCTGTTAGCTTCACCGTTAGCTGTTAGCTCCACCGTTAGCTGTTAGCTTCGCCGTTAGCTGTAGCGTGTGAAGCTAACGCCAAAACTTGTCACCGGCTCTGTGTAAGCGAAGCTGCTCTGTGCATTTACATATGAGAGCAGCGCTTGTCTCCCATGATCCCACTACCAGCTGATTGGCTTATTTTGTTTACAAGTTCCAGATGGAGTCTGGAGATGATGTGGGGTAGCCTACTTATTGTTTACATCTTACTTTATACACTTCAGGCTGTTGCAGCTAGCTCAGGGGTGATACTGTATGACACTAGGTGGTACAGCCTGAGATATGCACAATAAAAAAAAAATTGCCTTCTGCGTTTTTGTTTAGCTTTTCCCTCCATTGTACCAAACCGAACCGTGATGTCTGAACTGAGGTATGAACCGAACCGTGACTTCTGTGTACCGTTCCACCCATAGTGTCAGGTCAGCTGATCATAAAAACATTGCTCCACACACAGCACTGCTAGTGGTCCAAACCTCCACAGGGGGGGCTTTCATTTGTCATCTTTAAACATTCTCATCTGAGGTGTCTGCCTCCCTCTCAGTTTAGTTTGTGGTGCGTAAGGGATTTAAAAAAAAAATCTATTTTAGGAAAAAAATTCACTTTCCCCATCACTACTATGGTCAGAAGCATTGTGCCAAAATATGAACAATAACGTCGCTGTCAGTGGGCTTATCTGCTAAGGTTAGCTACTGACCGTTACCTTGAAACCATCCAGTAAATAGACGGTACCGTAAGGTGCCATTCCCTGAAATCTGTGATTTAACGTCACCGCTCATTTTACACACAGTTTAACAACAAAACGCTGAGTGAACATTACTAGCTACATTTTTCAGGTTGGTTTTGAGCGGTATGCACCCCCACTAACCTGGAAAACGGTTTTAAATTGCTCATATTATGCTTATTTTCAGGTTCATAATTGTATTTAGAGATTGTACCAGAATAGGTTTATGTGGTTTAATTTTCAGAAAACACCATATATTTGTTGTACTGCACATTGCTGCAGCTCCTCTTTTCACCCTGTGTGTTGAGCTCTCAGTTTTAGCTACAGAGTGAGACATCTCACTTCTGTTCCATCTTTGTTGAGTCGCAGATGTGCAGTAAGTACTGGTAGCTTGTCAGTTGCAGAGTACGAGGGCGTGTCCTGACAGTACCTAGGTAAGGACTACTAGCCAGTCAGAAGCAGAGTATGAGGGCGTGTCCTGACAGTACCTAGGTAAGGACTACTAGCCAGTCAGAAGCAGAGTATGAGGGCGTGTCCTGACAGTACCTAGGTAAGGACTACTAGCCAGTCAGAAGCAGAGTATGAGGGCGTGTCCTGACAGTACCTAGGTAAGGACTACTAGCCAGTCAGAAGCAGAGTATGAGGGCGTGCCATGCTAGCAGCTAGGCGAGCATTATAACGTGTGTTCCAAAGTGACCACGTTTGTCTCTGAAGTAAAGGCTGGACTACAACAGAGCTGTTTGGAGCAGATTGTGAACAGTGTTGTCCCTTTGGGGGGGACTTTGGGCTTTTTCACTTTGTAAACCTATAATGTGCACAAAAAGATACAGAACACAATAAAGGAAAGCCAAAAAGCATAAAATGAGCACTTTAAAACCGTAACGTTAACAGTGTGTCGGAGGAATACAGCGTCTACTGAAGCGGGGAGTTAAAGGCAGAGGGACCGCAGTGTCACTAACGTTAGCTTCTTGTCTCATCTGGGGTCTGATAAACAGTAAATTCATCACATTCAGTGTCCACAATGCTATTTATCAATAAACTGTAGCTGTCATATTTCACGGGACCCGCGTGAGTGCGGATTTCATGTCGCGGCTTTCTTCACTGTTTGTCACTTTGTCTAAGATTGAGTGACAAGTGTACTCGCCCTGTTTATTTGGTTGCCATGACTTTGCGAGTGATGACGTCCTGTCACTGTTCCAGTTGCTCATCCTGAAGGGGAGAGAGAGAGCGGATGACAGTTTGCTTGAGTTCAGTAGAGCAGACGGCTCTGCAGAGTCATGTAATTACGACTTTGACTTTTCATAAACAGCTGAAGGAGCGGCGGTGTAGCTACATAACGGAAACGACCCTGTTGTGCGTCTGCCCTTTTTCTGATATTGTGTCGGCAGAAATTTTAATATCAACATATAGGAAATACTGATGTCTGAAACATATTTCCTATCTCTTGTAAAAGTTCACACACGACCACTTTTAACGTGACATTTTCCAAAATATGTTGTTGAAAAACAACAACATATTGATGTTCAAGCTAGGGATGGGCATGATTAATCGACGATCGACGATTGATCATTAAGAATTTCGTCGATCACGTTAATTTGTCATCGATTAAACTAATGCAGGTTGCGTTGTGTAGTGTGATTGCAGCAATGAAATGATTTCCAGTGTGTCAGCAGTAATTAAACATTTTACCACCCGGGGGCGCCATAGGCTGCTCAGTTAGTTGCGAGTTACGTTTTGATTCAAAGTAAACATGAAGAGGTGGCGTGGGTCCATTTTGATTAAAAAACGACTTAGTTCACTGCAAACACTGCGACGCCGTGTATAAGTACAACACGGCCACGACTCAAATGATGTACCACTTAAACAAAGTGCATCAGACCCTGTTTAACGTCGATGGCGGTGCGTCCTGCTCTCAGTCTCAACCTAGCATCAACTCGGCGTTAGCACGGAGGAGCTGCGATGCACAACGAGCAGAGGAAATTACTGGAGGGATCTGCACGTTCATTGAGATGGATATTGGAACCAGCATTTCACATTCCGTCACGACCTACCATCACCAGACTGGTAGAAACTCACTACGAAACGAAGAACGGAACAAAGTTCCCCGGGCCGGGCTGGCCAAGTTAGCGCGGAGGTAGCTACCTGCAACCCATGCCGGCGGGTGTGTTCGGCGGCTGAACTGACGATCACCAGGTAGCGGTCGCGTCTGACCCATGGATGTATTAAGGGCACTTCAGACTAGGGATGGGCATTCGATTAAATTTTCTTCGTCGATCGTCGGGGGAATTAATGATCAATTATCGATTAATCATTAATATTTTTATATTAAAATTCATTATTTATTTAACTTTTTATAAATTAAAAACGCAATGAAAATACAAAAATACAGCATGTTTTTACCTCGATGAGATCTTAATTACAAGAAGAACAACGTGTGACAGTTAAACTGGAGGTTTGGCTAAACTAAGATATATGCGCTGCGGTGTTTAATTTAGCAGTGGAACCGTTGCTGCGAGCCGGCGTTGTTAAACAGAGACCCTCGTTTGTTCCAAAATAATAAATAAAAATAATCATGTTCAATAATAACTTAACCATAACTTAACCAAAAACATAATACTACTTAGATCTGACAGGTTTTGTCAAAATGTAACTCAAAACTATCCAAGGCACGGACAAAGCCTAATACAAAATAACCAGTTACTCACACAACTTCTGCACCAGTCTACTGGTTTTTGTTGAGAATAGCAGGTTGACATGATACTGGGGTCTGAGGTTCCCTTAATACATCCATGGGTCAGACGCGACCGCTACCTGTTGATCGTCAGTCCATCCGCCGAACACACCCGCCGGCACGGGACTTAGGTAGCTACCTCCGCTCTAACTTGGCCAGCCCGGCCCGGGGAACCTCGTTCCGTTCTTCGTTTCGTAGTGAGTTTCTACCAGTCTGGTGATGGTACGTCGTGACGGAATGTGAAATGCTGGTTCCAATATCCATCTCAATGAACGTGCAGATCCCTCCGGTAATTTCCCTCTGCTCGTTGTGCATCGCAGCTCCTCCGTGCTAACGCCGAGTTGATGCTAGGTTGATACTGAGAGCAGGACGCACCGCCACCGACATTAACCAGGGTCGGATGCACTTTGTTTAAGTGGTACATCATTTGAGTCGTGGCCGTGTTGTACTTATACACGGCGTCGCAGTGTTTGCAGTGAACTAAGTCGTTTTTTAAATCAAAATGGTCCCACGCCACACTTCGCCGTGACCTCTTCATGTTTACTTTGAATCAAAACGTAACTCGCAGCTAACTGAGTAGCCTATGGCGCCCCCGGGTGGTAAAATGTTTAATTACTGCTGACACACTGGAAATCATTTCATTGCTTCAATCACACTACACAACGCAACCTGCATTAGTTTAATCAATGACAAATTAACGTGATCGACGAAATTCTTAATGATCAATCGTTGATCGTCGATTAATTATGCCCATCCCTACTTCAGACCCCAGATCATGTCAACCTGCTTATTTTTCTCAACAAAAACCAGTAAACTGGTGCAGAAGTTCTATGTGAGTAACTGGTTATTTTATATTAGGCTTTGTCCGTGCCTTGGATAGTTTTGAGTTACATTTTGACAAAACCTGTCAGATCTAAGTAGTGTTATGTTTTGGTTAAGTTATTATTGAACATGATTATTTTTATTTATTATTTTGGAACAAACGAGGGTCTCTGTTTAACAACGCCGGCTCGCAGCAACGGTTCCGCTGCTAATTTAAACACCGCAGCGCATATATCTTTAAGTTTAGCCAAACCTCCAGTTTAACTGTCACACGTTGTTCTTCTTGTAATTAAGATCTCATCGAGGTAAAAACATGCTGTATTTTTGTATTTTTATTGCGTTTTTAATTTATAAAAAGTTAAATAAATAATGAATTTTAATATAAAAATATTAATGATTAATCGATAATTGATCATTAATTCTCCCGACGATCGATGAAGAAAATTTAATCGAATGCCCATCCCTAGTTCAAGCTCATATTCATTACATTAAAGCAGGTAGCACCATCGGCCAGGTGTATTTCCTGCAGGTTTACTAAGAGCAACACGCCAACAGGTCAGCAACCTCCTGGTCACACAAACCAGACACATTCAATTAGAGCTGGGCAATATACTGTATCGATATTATATCAGTATTGTGATATGAGACTACATATTATCTTAGATTTTGGATATCGTAATATGGCATAAGTGTTGTCTTTTTGTGGTTTTAAAGGCTTACCAGACTGTTGTAACTGTTCTATTATTTGTCTGTACCTACTTAGTCATTATATCCACATTACTGATGATTATTTATCAATAATCTCATTGTGTAAATATTTTGTGAAAGCACCAATAGTCAACACTACAATATCAATATCGAGATATTTGGTTAAAAATATTGTGATATTTGATTTTCTCCATATCGCCCAGCCCTACATTCAATATCCAAATCAAATGAGTCCATAGCCCCTTTCTTTCATTTCCTATTTTTGACTTGAGCATAGAAAATTGATTTTGAAATTGAAATTTGGGTTGGATTCATAAGTGAATAATTACATAATACATTGTTTTTTCATTTTCTGAAGAAGGAATGATAACCAGATCCTTCCGGCCCCCTACCTGATTTATGTTTGGTATCTTGTCACCCTTTTCACCACTCCACAGTTTGCAGGTCAGCGTGTCATATGTTAAAGAATCCAATCACCTGTGTTTCTGTTCTATATTGTTATCAGGCCTTCCCATGGCCCTGAAAGAGAGTGTGTTGTGCCTGTCTGCCCTGTGCAGAGTGCAGCGGCGAGTGTCCCACAGTAAAGCCTCCTGCTGTCATTTCTAAAGCCCTTTTGGCTCAACACTGTTCATGCATTGTCCTCTCTCCTATTGCTAATGCAGAGCTAGCAGTACAGGCCGGCCCATATTGTATTGCTGTAAGGTACATATACGCTGTAGAATCCACTGGAACACTTTGCTGTACAAAGTTTATTTGAGGTTTAACTGACCATTGACAGTCTTTAAATTAGAGAAGAGGCCAGCTACTTCATAATGATAATATGATACTGATGACTGTGAGTGAGTTATTATTAGTTTCAGTAACAAAGTCAACTTCTAGCAGCCACGTCCTTGTCAAACTCCTACAGACTATCACTGACATACCAGTAGTGACATGTGGCTGTTAATGATGATCAGCCATGTTGTCTACTAGCCTGGATAATTCAATTCATTCATTTATTTATAGTATCAAATCATAACAGGAGTTATCTCAAGACACTTTACAGATAGAGTAGGTCTAGACCACACTCTATAATTTACAAGACCCAAAAATTCTTGACATTCCAGGAATTCCCCCAAGAGCAAGCATCAATGCAACAGTGGCAAGGAAAAAGTCCCTTTTAGGAAGAAACCTCGGACAGACCCAGGCTCTTGGTAGGCGGTGGCTGACGCAGCCGGATGGGGGCAATAACAGTCACAGAACAGATAATGAAACAGAATTGTGAATGATACAGTAGATAAGCCCCTGACCATGCCTGTGGGAGTATGAGTGTGGCCTGTAGGTGTAGAGTAGTAGAGTAGCCGGAGCAGAGACCTACCTGTTTATGTTGCCATGAAGCTGAGCGGAGCGTACGGGAGCGCTGTGGAGCGTACGGAGCAGGGTGGCCCACAGCACAGCTGGCTGTCTGATCACTGAGATAACCGCTGGGGGAATTGGGGAGGGGGCTGAGGGGGGGGCTACTGCCTACATGAGTCTCCTATTTCCTGTGTGTGTGTTATAATGTTAAACCTAAATAGGACTGCAAGCAGTTATGAACGGGGTCCAAGCCCCCCTGCGCCAGTCCCAAAGCGCCACCGCGGCAAGGCAAAAGTCAGGAAATTTGACCGAGTGCGAGCTCCAAAGTCTGTAGTGAAATGCAATTGCAAATTTCCTCTCGTTGCGTAAAAGGCCCAAACACTTCTACCTCAATTATAGTGCCCCCTAAAGGGCAATCATCACCAAATCTGGTGAAGAGCCGCAGAGTGGCATGGCGAACAATAATCTCAAGTTTTGTGATGATAGCATTTACTTCTACAGAGATATTTCCATTGCAAATTATTCCCATTTAAATGCATTGACTTATTTGCCAAAAGGCCTCTACGTTAATTATAGCGCCCCCTAACGACCGATCTTCACCAAATTTGGTAGGGAGGCTCGGAGTGGGATGTCGAACAAGAGTACCAAGTTGGCCGAGATATGCCAAAGGTCGTGTTTTGTGGCTAGCTACGAAAATATGTTCGCTTGTAAATTGCGAATGGCGTAACGTAGCAAGATTCTTTTAATAACTTTAGGTCAGCTCCATCTACAGATGGTATCTACCAAGTTTCGTGCACATCGGTCACACACGGCCTAGGACGAGTTCGAAAACGTTGTTTTGCGCATTACGCGATATTGCGGAAAAAATTCTTAGTGCAAATGGCCGTGACCTATATAATCAGATTCACATGGATTCAAGGAACGGTGGAAGACGGTGGGAGTTATAGCCAAAAACACTTTACGTCATTGTAGCGCCAACTAGTGGTCCATGTATGTAATATTTGGTAGGTCAGGTCCATGAACCATTGTACATATACACTGTAAAGTTTAAGTTGCTCACATTAGTGTAAGTGGTGGATCCAAACATTGGTCCCATAGGCCACGCCCACTTTGATGAATCAGTACCCCACTGTAGTCGTGGCCTCAGGAGTGGGCCCAGATGGTACACTCCAAATTTCGTAGAAATCAATGAGCCGTTCATGAGATATAAACTTGTTGTACTTGTGGCGCCCCCTAGTGACCAAGTTTTGTAAAATTGGTTGAGGAGCCTTAGAGGGTCATGCCAAACAAGAATCTAAAGAATCGCGATGATATCATTTATTTTGACCGAGATATGGCAACGGTTGTGTCTTCGTAGCTAGCTACACAAATTTGTTTGTGCGTAATTTACGCAATTTTCATCCGACAAAAATTCTTTTAATAACTTTTTGTCAGGTCGGTCTGGAGATGCTATGTACCAAGTTTCATGCAGATCCGTCACACAGTCTAGGAGGAGTATGAAAAAGCAGGTTTACGATATATTGCGATTTTTCACGGAAAAAAGTCTAGGTGGAAATGGGCGTGGCCTATATCACGAGATTCAGTTGGATCCAGGGAACGCGTGGATATGTGTAATATGTTTAATGTGCAATGTACGGTTTGGGAATTATAAGGCCAAACGCGTTTTTTCTGGTATAGCGCCACCTAGTGGTGGAAGTGGCTGAATTCTTTTTGTCCGACGTCCCTGCAGGGATCTGGACCAGTCCTGAAAACGGCAACCTCCCACCATGTACGGTTTAGGCTGTAGTATCAGTTTTATGGGCGGAAGAATAAATAGAACTGCAAGCAGTTATGAACGGGGTCCAAGCCTCGTGCGCCGGTGCCCCCCGGCGCGAGCCGCCCCCGGCGACGCCGAGAGCCCGCGAAAACGGAGCCCCCGAAAGGAGAACCCGAAGCGCCGCCGCGGCGAGGCAAAAGTCGGGAAATTTGACCGAGCGCGAGGTCCAAAGTCCGTAGCGAAACGCAATCGTAAATTTCCTCTTCGTTGCGTAAAAGGCCCAAACGCTGCTACTTCGATTTTAGCGCCCCCTAAAGGGCGATCGTCGCCAAATCCGGTGGGGAGCCGCATGGGGAGCCGCAGTGGCATGACGAACAATACTCTCAAGTTTCGTGATGATGGCATTTACTGCTGCAGAGATATTTACATTGCAAATTACTCCCATTTAAATGCATTGACTCATTTGCCGAAAGGCATCTACGTTAATTGTAGCGCCCCCTAAGGGCAGATTTTCACCAAATTTTGTGGGAAGCCGCAGAGTGGCATGCTGAACAAAATACACCCAGGGTTTGTGATGATAGCATTTAATGCTGCAGAGATATTTACATTGCAAATTATTCCCATTTAAATGCATTGACTTATTTACCGAAAGGCCTCTACGTTAATTATAGCGCCCCCTGACGGCCGATTTCGACCAAATTTGGTATCTAGGCTAGGAATGGCATGTCAAAGATCTCTACCAAGATTTGCTCTGATATCTAATATTTTGGCCAAGATAGGCCAACGTTCATGTTTTGTGGCTAGCTACGACAAATTTGTTTGCTTGTAAAGTGCGAACGGTGTAACGTAGCAAAATTCTTTTGATAACTTTTGGTCAACTCTACATAGCGAAGAAATCTACCAAGTTTCGTGCACATCGATCACGACGGCCTAGGACGAGTACGATAACATTTGTTTTTGCATTACGCAATTTTGCGAAAAAACCTTTTAGTATATATGAACCTGTCCTATATCTTCAGATTCAAGTCCATACAAGGAAAAAGTGGATCTATAAATATTCGGTCTTTGATGTAGCTTTTCGGAGTTATAGGCAAAAACACGTTTAAATGCATTGACTTATTTGCCAGAAGGTCTCTACATTAATTACAGCGCCCCCTAACGGCCGATTTTCACCAAATTTGGTGGGAAGCCACAGAGTTGTATGCCGAACAAAATACTCCCAGGGTTTGTGATGATAGCATTTAATGCTGCAGAGATATTTACATTGCAAATTATTCCCATTCAAATGCATTGACTTATTTGCCGAAAAGCCTCTACGTCAATTATAGCGCCCCCCGACGGCCTATCTTCACCAAATGTGGTATGGAGACTAAGAATGGGATGTTGAAGAAGCCCACCAGGTTTGATTCTGATAACTATTAATTTGGCCGAGATATGCCAAAGTTCGTGTTTTGTGGCTAGCTACAACGAATTAGTTTGGTTGTAAAGTGCGAACGGTGTAATGTAGCGAAATTCCTTTGATAACTTTTGGTCAGCTCCATACACAGATGGTATCTACCAAGTTTCGTGCACATTGGTTGTATGGCCTAGGACGAGTACGAAAACATTTTTTTCCGCACTACACGATTTTGCGAAAAATCTTTATAGTATAAATTGACCTGTCCTATATCGTCAGATTCAGGTCGATACAAGGAACAAGTGCATCTATAAATATTTGGTCTGCGATGTAGCCTTTCGGAGTTATATGCAAAAACACGTTTTACGTCATTGTAGCGCCACCTAGTGGTCCACTTATGTAATATTTGGTACGTCAGGTCCATGAACCATTGCACATCGACTCTGTAAATTTTAAGTTGCTCACTTTAGTGTAAGTGGTAGATCCAAACATGGGTCCCATAGGCCACGCCCACTTTGACGCCACTGTAGGCCTGACCTCAGGAGTGGGCCTAGATGGTACGCACCAAATTTCGTGAAAATCAGATGAGCTGTTCATGAGATATTAACTTTTGGTACTTTTGGCGCCCCCTATTGACCAAATTTTGTAAAATTGATTGGCAAGCCTTAGAGGGTCATGCCAAACAAGAATCTAAAGACTCGCGAAGATATCATCTATTTTAGCCGAGAAATGGCAACATTTGTGTCTATGTAGCTAGATACTAACCGCCGCCCCATCAACTAAGATGTAGGCTAATTGCCCCGAATATTAATGGTATTAACGCCCTAATATTAGGCCTATTATTGTTGCTACTATTGTTATCACAAATAATTAAAAAATCATATCATTGAATGACAAACAACCTATGAACCATTTGACATTCAATTTAAATTAGGTAACAGCCAATCAGAACAACTAGATACTTAACATTTAAATTTTAAATAGGTAGCCTAATACAAACACTAACAGTAGCCAATCAGAAACAGCAATTTAACATTCAATTCTATTTTTCATTCAAATCTAAATCTATAATCAAATTGTTCCAACGGATAACAAGCTGCCACTTATCACGGGGTAAAAGCAGAAACATATAAGTTTACAACCTTTGAAAGTTAGTGAGAGGCCTTTTTATGCTTAGAAGAGTTTATGTTTGCTATCTCCTGTCTTGCGAGTAAATAGCAGAAAAAAAACGTTTGGAGTAACGCAACCCCACATTGCGCTGCGTTTTGTGGAGCTGTGAGAGTCCCGGTCAGTAAACAGTGACATCACTGTGACATCACTGCCTCTATCTCTGCCACAAGGAAGTGTAAAACACCAACACAAGCCCTGAACTGCCCGGGAGTTTGGGGAACAGCTAAACGTTTGCCAAACAACACAGCACAGTCGATATCTCTCACTCGTCTCTTTTCTTTTTCTCCGTGAAATGAAGCTGCCTTCAGGTGCAGTAGGAAACGTTGTGTTAAGGGCTGCAGCTGTCGATTCTTTTTGTAATCGATTAATCTAGCACTTTATCGATCGATTAATCGATCAATCGGATAATTGTTTTTTTGCGTTTTTAAACAACCAAAACAAATAATGTATAATGAAAATGATGTGGCTGTAAAATGATCAAGCATTTGGCTTTTATTTCTCAAAAGAACAGAGGTATTTATTCCAACTCCAACATTTGGCAATTTAATTAAGTTCCATGCTGTAATCTAGCCCTGACATCAAAGTAAATATCTGTTTATGTAGATTTCTACACCTGCAGCATTTACCATAAGGCTACTAACAAATAATATATAATTTCTGGGGTGAGCCTATTTGTTATGGTAACCTAGCAACCTGTGTGTGTGTGTTTGTGTGTGCACGCGTGCCGTGTGTGAGGAAGAGTGAGAGACGAGGGCAGAGATGCTCACAAGTCTCTGAGCTCGAGTCCAAGTCAAGTTTCAAGTCTCTAAATTATAAAAAGTCTCTGGTTATAATAAGTGTTGCATCACGTACGCACGCGCACACACACACACACACACGCACACACACGCACACACACACACACACACACACACACACACACACACACACACACACACACACACACACACACACACTATAACAGCAGGCCCTGACAGGATGAGGACAGAGTAAAGGTACACAGGACCTAAAATTTCCACACTTTTAGAAACTTTTCCCCCCACCATACAAGGGTTATACAAGGTAGCTAAACCAAGAAGCAAGCTAACGGTAACATCAGATGGTCAATGCTGAGCTAACGTAAAACATGTTTACTGACCTGTCAGGATGCGTTTTCAGATGCCTGATAAAATAAGATGTGGTTGAGCCAGAATCTTTTATCTTGAGACCGCATATTTTGCATTGAGTGCTTCTTTTGTTTGGGCCGTCGTTTTGAAAGCTTCCGATGAATGGCACAACAGCGGCCGGTGCAGTCAACATGTTTGTTCGCTGTCCTCTAATGTGTGGCCGCGCGCAGCAGATACATAGTACGTTACGTCGTGGGCAGGTTATAGGTAACGGAGGGAGTGGAATAACAGCGAGCTCATCAGTCGTTTCCTAAAAATAAACATTGTTCACGAGTCCCGCAGTCTGAAGTCTTTCAAGGACAAGTAAGTCGAGTCTGAAATCATTGTGTGATCGCACTCGAGTCCGAGTCTCAAACTCGAGTCCCCATCTCTGGACGAGGGTGCATGCGTGTGTGTGTGTGTGTGTAGAGGTTCTTTTTTTTTAGGCTATACTCTCTTGCAATTGAAGGTGAATACGTCTACTACTTAAAAACATCAAAGCTAAACATCATATCTAGTCAAACCGCATCACGACATCGCTACAAATACAGTATGAGATTAAAATCAGCGGCTGCTTAGGCTACGTTACCTTGTTTCAGCGACGCTCGGTGAAACAGCGTGGAGCGGATGTTTTCGGTTCAGATGCTGAATCATTGAAGTCGTACTGCTGTGGTATGCCAGGTCTACTTAATGTTGCACCTTGTTCTCTTCCTTTTTTAGTATGTAATGATCCCAAACTTTAGACATTCTCTGCCGTTTCTGGACGTCTTTACTCTCCGCCATCGCGCCAACTAAATTCCAACTAAATTCCAACTAAATTCGTACTACGTAATACTAAAAAAGTGTGGAACAATCAGATCCCTGCGTGTATAGTGCGCATCATAGGAATTTAACGAGGCTTCGAGGCAGAGTTTTTGCCTCGAGGAATTTTTGTAATCGAGTTATTCGAGTAACTCGATGAATCGTTTCAGCCCTAGTGGTGTTCTATAAAAGATCTGATGAAAAACCGTTACTGTGAAATATAGTCTAGGACGTCGCACCACTCTGCGGCGTTTTTTTTTTTTTATCTGAACGCAGCTTCACGCTGAAGTACGGAGCTCTGACGTCCCGTTTCCATGAAGGCAGCGCAGAGCTGCGGCAAACGAAGCTGACAGAAGCTCAGAGAGAGGAGTTATGATACCCGTCTCGTCCAGTCACAGTGCCGTGAACTGGCAGGTTTTAATGTTGCAGACCACTGGTTTTTGCAAGTAGTTTAAAGTGTAAACATGTATTGTTATTGTGAATCTTTGGTTTAAACTAGCTTTCAAACAAACGCCCCCCAAGGGCACCTCAACGCCCCCTTTCCAAAATATTACTTCCAGCGCCCCCCGTACCGCCCCTGTTGAGAAACATTGATCTAGGCCCACTCCTGAGACCACGCCTACAGTGGGGTACTGATTCGTCAAAGTGGGCGTCCACCACTTACACTAATGTGAGCAACTTGAAATTTACAGTGTAGATGTACAATGGTTCATGGACCCGACCTACCAAATATTACATACATGGACCACTTATCTACTGTATCATTCACTAGACCGCTATAATGAATTTGCCTATAACTCCCACATTCTACATCGCAGATTAGAATCCCTTATATCCACGTGTTCCTTAAATCCATCTGAATCTGATGATATAGGCCACGCCTATTTGCAATAATAGTTTTTCCGCAATATCGTGTAATGCGCAAAACAAACTTTTTCTCCTCCTAGGCCATGCAAGCTATTGGCACGAAACTTGTTAGGTTACCATCTCCATAAGGAGCTGACCTAAAGTTATCAAAAGAATGTTGCTACGTTACACCATTCACAATTTACAAGCAAAGTAATTTTCGTTGCTAGCCACATAACACTTTAGCATATCTCGGCCAGATTAATAGGTATCAGAGCAAGACGTGGTATTGTTGTTTGACATCCCACTCCGAGCCTCCATACCAAATTTGGTGAAAATCGGCCGTTAGGGGGCGCTATAATTAACGTAGAGGCCTTTTGTCAAATAAGTCAATGCATTTAAATGGGAATATTTTGCAATGGAAATATCTCTGCAGCAGTAAATGCTATCATCACAAAATTTGAGATTATTGTTTGACATGCCACTCTACGGATCTCCACCGGATTTGGTGATGATTGCCCTTTAGGGGGCGCTATAATTGAGGTAGAAGTGTTTTGGCCTTTTACGCAATGAAGAGGAAATTTGCAATTGCATTTCACTACAGACTTTTGAGATCGCACTTGGCCAAATTTCCTGACTTTTGCCTCGCTGCCATCGTGCTGGTTCTCCTTTCGCGGGCTCCGCTTTTGTGGGCTCTTAGTGTTGTCAGGGGTGACTCGCGCCAGGGGGGACTGCCACCGGGGACCCCGTTCATAACTGCTTGCAGTTCTAGTTTAATTTTCTTTTAGATATTTGATGCTGTTTTCCAGATATTTAAATTCTTTTCAGATAACTGCCTGTCAGTTACTCTGTTTTAGTTTTTCAAACCACAGTAGTTTTATTCTGTCCAGAGAAAGCATTGTAGGCTACAGTAGTGGTGTCTGTAGGACTGTTACTATTATTTTATTCAACATTCATTCAAGTCATTTTAATTGTTCTGTCTATAAAATGCCAATAAATACTGAATAATTATCGTAGCAATTTTCCAAAGCCCAAGGTGACACGTTTTTTTTAATTAATTGATGAATTGTTATGTCAAGAATTAGTAAAAAAAAATAAAATAAAATGTTTTAAGAGCGCAAGATGAACAGTCAAGAACTGGAAGAATTTACAATGATATAAAACTAAGAACATTTAAATCCTCACAATGGAGACACTGGACATGGGAATTGTTAGCAGTTTGTCTTGATTAATTACTTCAAATGACTCGTTGATTATCAAAGTAGTTGTAAATGCAGTACGCCTGTGAGCACATGGGTGACTAGTACACATTCTTCTTCTACAGTGTCAAGGTGTTCCACTGGCCAAGTCAATGCTTCACCCAAAGAATCATCTTCACATGGTTTACGAGTAAGAATATACATTCAACATGTTTGTTGGGGCCTCAAGAATACACACAATGCTATCAAAATGCCACTCTAACCCACCTAAAACAGGTTAGTCAGTATGACAGAAATTATTAGTCAATTGTTTAATTGTCAATTACCGCAAAATGCCCCAATATTCTCTGGTTGCAGCTGCTTATTGGTAATATTAGCCTCCTGTGATAGTAAACAGAATTCCTCTGGCTGTAGGACTGTTGGTTGGACCAAACAAGCAAACTGAACTTGTGATGATGGCCATCTTTCACAGTTTCTTTGAACATTTTGACTATTTTCTGACAATTTATAGACCAAACAATTATTCGCAAAGTTAAGAAAACATCAGCACATGAATCCATATGAAAATAATTTGAAGTAATTTGTAGTTGAAGCTGCAGCTGACGTTAAAATGTGGCCATGATGGTCTCTCCATCCCCAAATATGATTTGAATTTAAATTTGGAACTATCCAATTAAGAAGTAAACCAGCTACAGATTGTATCTGGTTTACTCAATATACTGTAACCAAAGTCAGATTGACTTTGGTTACAGTATATTGAGTGCCAACTTCCAATACTAGTTTTTGCTACTCAGCAGCAGACATAGCAACATTCCAATTACTGGGTGGGGGGGCTATACTGATGGCTTGAAAATAATTTAATGCAAAATGATGCAAAATGAACACATGACAGGGATCAGCTGTGAAAGGGTCGCTCACTGAATACCTGTTAGCACCATTAAGCCTATAAAGCAACAGGTGGCTGCATCACTTCCACACCTCTGATATGTGATAGTCTTGAGTTCAATAGAAGGCTAGCCTTGGGATTCTAACACTGGCTACTGTCATTACACTTTGTTAACTTCTTCTCATGGAGTTTCCTTCTGCTCTCAGGCATGACCAGCAGATATGACGGAGAGTTTGAAGATAGGATTTGATTTCCCCAGCCCTGTCATACAGGCCCAGGTAAGCTACTGGTTCCTTGTCAGACTTATGTCTGTGGTCCACATCAAGTTCCTTCCTCATTCTGTGGCTGGAGTTCATAATTGCCATGGGATGTAACCTACAGGTCTGTTTAACAAAATAACATTAATGACACAGTAACCCCTATTTTCCACCAGGCACCTTGAGCAATTGCGGCCATTCAAGTCAATGTTTGATATTCCACCAGCCGCGCCACGGCGCGTCCGTGAAGCTGCTCTCGGCTCTGCTAAACATACACAACAGGTCTATTATATTTTCATGCGAGCCGCGGGGCGTTCAGACAGCTGGGCAGGAAGTGAAACCGCGAGAGCATCTAGTCAGTATACCAAACCCCCCCCCCCCCCCCCCCCCCCCCCCCCCCCAATATCGTATACGTCTCCTCTACAACACCACGGACGACGAGAGATTTGTCTTGGAGGTGGAAAAACATAACAGACATCACAGATCCTTTTTATAAAGACAACACGATTAAAGAGAAGCATGGAGTTTAATTACAGGAGTGCTTGGAGTGGAAGGTAGATACTAGCTAATAAACACCTGATTGTTCTGTAAAGTACTTGTAGTCAAATCTGCGAGTCGATGCTCTGCTTCTGAGACGCTCCCGGTGCGGTATGGCGCGTGGTGGAGGACGGAACAAAGCCAGAACGCAGCACAGACGGGTCCAGTGGAGAATCTGGGTTATACTTTAGATGAGTAATCCAGAACAACACATTGTTGAAATTGTCAAAATCAAACGTATCTTAACCAGGGTTTTTCCTGCATAGAGGAATTTTTCAACTGTGTTTAAGAGCAATTTAGCAAACAACAGCTGAACAAGCAGAACATAAACTTGAATAGGGGGCGCTGATCTCAGTTTGATCTCCAGAGTCAGGCTGTACCGGACTCTCCCAGTGATTCTGTGGTATTTTAATATAAATCTTATTTTTTAACCAGTTTTGTTGATTGGGGTTTAATTTACTCAAGCATAATATACATTTTTGTTTATCCAAATGTCAGAAATAACAGAAATAACAGGCAAATGCAGATTTCTGTCAAGTAAGGTAACCCAGACTCATTGCCTTTACTGTACGCGGACTGATCATGCTTACTGTCGTGCATAGTCACCCCCCTAAAGGCCCATTCTGATTCAGGAAAAACCCTGTTAACCATGTCATGTGATGTGCTACTTCGGTACACTTTAAGAACAAATGTTACTGTGGCCACTACAGAAAGATGCAGATGAACTTTTAATATCCAATAATTCACATTATAGACACCACCGCTGACTACCCCTGTTACAATTGTGGCCAGATTCAGCACATTGACCTTACCTGGCCATATACTAGGTTCCCACCTAGTCTTGTTCAACTTTGGACAGAGCCTGGCTAGCTGTTTCCCCTGGAAGCATCCAGTCGCTAAGCTAAGCTAAGTCCAGACTCCAGCTCTGTTCTTAACACACATATAATATTGATGTCAATTATCTCATCCCACTCTCAGAAGAGAAA
Organism: Gymnocephalus cernua; assembly: GCA_023631565.1. NCBI lineage: Eukaryota > Metazoa > Chordata > Actinopteri > Perciformes > Percidae > Gymnocephalus > Gymnocephalus cernua. The sequence continues at coordinate 28,640,783 of CM042445.1, forward strand.
GCAAATTTCCCATCACTGTGATGAAAACCAACTCATAGGTGTAACTGCAGTGCCTATGTCCTTATCACTTGACGTTTCCACCAAAAATATCTTTTTGTGTCAAATGTCCCTGTGATTTGAAGTTCATTGTATTTAACTGCATTACAAAATGGTGGTCAGCAGAGATTCAAAGTGACAGAAAACACATTAACAGGATCTTCCTATCCTACGTCAGGAGAAGTAGCTCTCTGGCCATTCATGTATTGAAGTAACTCCCTGAGCGTCCTACTACTAAACTACCAGACATTCAGACCAATGGAGGAGCCAGAGGCAGGTTTGTCATTAGCCAATGAGTGAGCTAGGATAGCAGTTTCGACCAACAGAAGGTGAGTATTTGATACTAAAAAGACAGATTTAATATCTGTCTTTTTAGTATCAAATACCAAAAGAAACCAATAGAAAGACACAGTACCTTCAATGAAAAATGTACAACAAGGCCTGATTTTTGATTTCCAGACGGTGAGACATCTTGTTGCTGCTGTGCTAAAGGAGAAAGGGCCAAATGGGCAAATCACCCAGTCTTCCACCCAGGTGAGCTTTAAATGGCTTCTTTACTGCTAAGTGGGAAATATTTTCAGTTTTAACATGTTTTTTGGGCATGAACTTACACACTATAAGGGTTCAATCGAAAGTGTAAAGCAGATGGATGTCAGTCATTGAAAAAAGGTGACTATATGAGTGGGATGTTTATGCCTACTACTGTAGCATTTCCACAAACTTCTTAATGTTTTTTAAGAATTCAAAGTTCCTATGTCATTGTGCCTTTGACAAGAGAATGTTTCGCAGCACCAAGTTGTTTAAAACACAATGTTTCCTAATCTGAATATCGACTGAAAGTATGAAGGACAGGAAATTCTGGACCTTCTTTATCGACAACTGAATAATTCCACACAGGTTAGGGCCATGTTCTGCTTTCGGACAGTAAAGTTCTATGTAGTGGTATATTTAAGCTAACTGTGGATCCAAAGCTTGAGTTGTGTGTGTTGTTGCTGTGTGTTAGGGTCTAGCGTTGGAGGCTCTGTGGCAGCAGTGCTGCAGTGACTGCATGCTGGTGCGTTCAGCCGTCTGCGATGCCATTGTGCTGCTGGTGGAGCAGGGCCACGCAGACCTGCTCTACGTCCTCAACAGTGTCCTCAACCTCCTGCCCTCTGCTAGGTACGCTAAACACACTCACACCTACAAAGCAAGGTCAACATATCCAGCATCACTCTTCAAGGGCTCGAAAGTGTTTGTATCTACAAAAGTGGGGCTCTGCAGAATAAGTTTGAGAGCCACTGTCTTAGGCGATAGACAATGACTATTTGCTTGATAAATCGTTTGGTCTAAAAATGTCAGAATGTCAGTCCAAGGTGTCCAACGGCTATGCAAAATGATTGTGATCAGGCAATTATGTTATAATAGCCGCGGCCTACTGAACACACAAATCAATCAATATTGATTGTCTTGAGTCTGTCTTGATATTCTCTGTCATCTGTTTTTGACTTGAACTGTGAACAGAAATGTCCAGGGCCTGATCAAGGTGATTGGACGGCTGCTCCAGATGCAAGCAGACCAGAGGGACAGAGAAACAGCCTTCACCTGTCCTTACTCCATCAGGTCAGTCTTCACTCCTCAACGCCTAAAAAATAAGATGCTCAACGGTGGAGGTTTCCACGACCACAGTAGTAGTATAAGCCATGGTGACCATGGGATGTGTGTCTTAGTGAAGAGGTGACAAAGTGTCATAAAGATGCCGACGCTTTCAGCTAAAGCTTTGTCAAACTGGTCAGCCATGGTTGCATTGAGCGGAAGTGAACACACTGAGGGGTCAGCTTTCTCTTGTTGTTTCATGTTGTAGCGGCCACAGACGCTCTAACTGCAGCTCTCGCTTGTGTTGTGTTACGATTTTCAGGGGACACACTCCAGAACACAACACGTGACATTGATCTTGCGTACCTTGAAGTGTCTGCATTTGTGCACTCCCGTGAACCATGTTTCGACGACTCAACTTTTGGAGAACCCACCCCCCCTGTCCCACTGCGGTGGCCAGTCATGTAACCAGAGATCAGACTTGTGGGTGTGTTTTGAAGCGGTGTGAGAGTCCCGTACAGGAAACAGGAAACATCACCGATAGAATCGCTGCCACGAGAAAATTTTAAAACATCAAACACAAGCTCTGAACTGCCCCGGAGTTTGTGGAACAGCTGACTGTTTTAGTGCTGGGCGATATGACCAAAAATGTATATCACGGTATTTTTTTAAATTCTGGCGGTTTCACGGTATATCACGGTATGTTCTTTCTTTGCTTGACTGGGTCTTTATATAGGTTTATAATGGAATATTCTACTGTCAGGAGTACATAGAATATCACAAAAACATTTTAATGTCATCATGTTTACTAAAAGCTTTGATTACTAAAGGGTTTGCTTGGCTCCACAACATTTATATATATATATATATATATATATATATATATATATATATATATATATATATATATATATATTAAGGGTGCTCCGATCAGGATTTTTGGGGCCGATCACCGATTGCTGGAAGACGTATCGGCCGATACCGATCACCGATCACTTTTATGAACTGAAAATTACGCCATTACATAACAGTCACACATGTTTAGAGAATGTATCAGTAACTGTTTGGCTTTCTGTCCTAGCTCAAAATCTAAAAAATGTCCTTTCAATCACTGCACATTTCTTCAGCACACACAGACACACACAGTCAGTCACACACACACAGTCAGTCACACACACACACACACACACACACACACACACACACACACACACACACACACACACCGACACACACACGGCGAAACAGCTGTTTGAGCGGCGCCGGAGCTGCTAGCTACACGACTCCGCTCTGCCTTAGCGTTAGCTAACTTTGAAAACTCCTCATACTCCTTTCTGTGACTAACCTTCAAATGTCTGATGAGGTTGGTGGTGTTGAAATGTCTTTGGAGATTTCCGCCTCGTGGTATTTCCTCGGTACACACGTTGCTAATCGCTAATGTATCGTTTTTTTCCCAGATAGCAATGAGTCGGCGACCACTAGCGGTGCTCCAGAGGCAGTAGAAGCGTCAGAATGGTGTAATCACAAACACGTTTGCCGGAGCACCACCGGTGGCAGCCGCTTTTAAAAGCAGTCTGTCTTCCTAGCGTCTTCGTTCTGCGGCCGGCCGCGGGCCAACTTCTGTTCTGCCGCCGTTCAGACACCTTCTAGAACTGCCAGACCGCTGAATGTAGGGACGCCGCCATTTTGAAAATGTTCTCAGGAGTAGTGCGCTCTTAATACATCCGTGGTAGTGCGTCATCTGATCGGCCTATCTGATCGGCCTTTATGGAGACCACCGATCAAACTATTTAAAGCCATTATCGGCCGATACCGATCGGTGGCCGATCGATCGGAGCACCCTTAATATATATATATATATATATATATATATATATATATATATATTATACAACATTATATAACGTTATATGAAGGAGAATGCATGAAACAGTTACAGAATCTAAACTAGTTTTATTGTGCAAACTGCAAAGTAGTAAAATAAACTTAAATCAAATGAATACACACACAAACAAATTTAAAGTTTCCCTTTCAAAATAAAATAGTTGTAAGATAGTTGTATAAACACTACCTTGGCCACAGGTGAGTTAGGTTGTTGTTGAAAAGTGGCGAGTGAACGTAGCTCCACTGTCAGCCTCCTTCGGTGTTTGAATATTGTTAGTAGGTTGGCGGACATATTTCAGCGAGGCGAGACATCTTAAACCCAGTGTGTTAATCATTGCTCTGAACCGTCTTTCTCGACGGTCTGTAGCGGGGCCGTGGGTGGATTGTTATTGTGTTCATTATGTTGCTCCGCTGCATGCTTGAGGTGGTAGGTATAACGTTAGCGCGACGACTAACAGTAAGGACGACTTTTTAAAACAAAAACAAAAAACTTCAAAGAACAGACACGGCTCCTCTTTTTGGCACAAGTTCTTCTGTGTCATCATGTTTTACTAGTTCTGCAATTTTGATTTCGGAACTTTCAATGTCTATTCTATCCATCTTCACCGTAAGGTAACACCAGAGAACTACTGTTTGCCCTCACCACGCCTCACTCCAGCATGGCCTCCAGTCACACCATGCGTGTTACATTGAAAAGGGTCCGTCTGAAACAGTGTGGCGCAGTGTAGCGTTCTAAACGTTGTGTAATCAAATACACCGGTGATGCGGTATATTAAAAATTCATATCATAACGAAAATATACACCGGTATTTGGTGTGAACCGGTATACCGCCCAGCACTAGACTGTTTCCTCAGACCCTCCGTCTCTTTTCTTTCTCTCTTTCTCTGGGAAATCAAGCTGCCTTCAAGTGCGCTTGGAAACGTCCAGATCTATAAACCGTCTGACAGAAAACAATAACTGTGAAATATAAAGTCTCCTTGTACTACATTGGGGGGTTAAAGGACACAACAAGACGTCACACAAATCGGCCGGTTCAGCGACACTCCCCCAACAGCACAACCCTGCAGCGAAGTGCCAGATTCATTTTTCTGGTCTGAATGGTCCCTAAGGGTGCGTTCATGTCTAGTTAAGACTTGTGTGGTGAAATTAAATTCCAGAGACTGACAGCAAATCATGCAGCACATTACTGCTTCTTATGTTCATATTTAATTTATGTCCTCTGGTCACACGAAGAAATGACTGATTATGAGTGTAATTAGTCGAGACTGCAACTGGACTTCATATATCATAAATAGGGACAAACGGGCAGAAGCGTGTGGTTGTTAAGTTTCCCTTGTTTCACTCTCTTTTTACTGGGGCACTACTTAAATACACAGAAGAGGACATTATTTAGACAGGACTCCGGGTAAACTCCTTTTCAATTTTTGATGTATCGGGGACAATTCTGCACTTGCATACATATCACCATGGTTACCAAATTATCTTGTATATACAGTATATAGGCTATACTTTGCACATACACAAATATTCAGGAAATCGCTTCCTTGACAGTTGACAATCAGAGATGACTTGAGTAGTTTTTGAATTGATGCTAAAATCACATATTTACTGTCACACAGTCCTATAGTTGGTCTGCTTTGCTTTCACAGTAGAAAGGAGCCGCACCACAATGTGCTCTACTCAGGCCGGTTGTTAAGTTTGCACCAGAGTTCCATAAACAGCTTTCACTCAAGCTTATTTTTTTAAATTTTTTTTTTTAGCTATTTCACCATTGTAAGAAGTCTCAGCAGTACCAATATTGGAACCAGTGGAATTGAAGGTGGTTACTGCTTCTGCTAGGAAAACATATTTGATCATGGGACGATCCAGTTACTATTCACAGTCAGTACAGTGCAGCTCAGTTTCCCCTAGGCTAATCTAGTCCCCCCCCCCTCCTCCAGTCCCTCAGATTTGCACCTCTGCCAGGATCCCGGGGCCTCAGTCCTTAATCAGTTACAGCGGGTGATAAAAACACTGTGCTTTCTTGTCTTTTTTTCTTTTACTTCATGTTTCCCTTACTCCCTCCTCCTCTCCATGTTTCTTTTTCTTCCTCTACACCTCCTCCTTTTTGTACTTGCTCTCAGTTAACCTCTCTTTCTCCACATATCTATCCCTTCTTTCTCTCTCTCCTACAGTCTTCTGCTCCTTCCCATTGTCCTTTTCTTTCTGGTCCTGTCTTCATCGCTGTCTCTGCTGTCTTCGTCTGTCTGGCAGCCTGAACCTCCCTGGTGGGAAGATGAATGTGTTGGGGGCAGCAGGGTGGCGCCGTTGGCCTGGCAGTCTGGCCCTCCATTGGTCGTTGGGCCTGGCACTGCTGGGTAACTGTAAATGCTGCAGGATTAATGGAGGATGCACACTGGTGCCCATTGTTGAGCGTCTGCTCGCCACTGCCCCGTGCAATCTGCCACTGAGCCTTTGAGCCGCTTCAGCCCCCAGCAGGATCAGGGAAGGTTCAGGGCTCTGTCCGCCATGCCACCTCCTTTCTCATGTGCTGTTAGTCTGGCTGCAGTCGTGGGCTCTGTCCTTACTGTCCCCTGCAGGCTTTCCCACATACTCAGTGGAACCGGCCTGCCTGCTCAGGTGCAGAGAAATAGTCCTCAGCACATTTAGAACCTGACCCAGCAGTAGCATCTTAGCCCAACAGACAGGGAAAAGGTCATAAACACAAACACCAGAGAATCCTAGGTCATCACAGTAGCTGACTGATATTGGATATTTGAGGCCGCTCAATATTTCATAATGTAAATAGTTCATAGTTTCTGACTTAGTTCCTGTATTTAGTTGTTCCCCCTCTTAGTTTCCTCAGAGATGTCCCGATGTCCGCTGTTGCGACTCAATTTCAGACAAATACTGGTTTAGGTTATAGGACACCATTGACCAATGGTGACCAAACAACAGACTTTTCTGGGTTTGAACATTGTTGGAAACATTTGGAATAATGTAAGTACACAACTAAAAAATGTATATATAACATAGGTATATTTGTTTTTAGACATTTTTTTTTAATTTTTTTTAAGATTGATTTTTGGGCATTTTAGGCTTTTACAATTTTTCTCAATTGTTTCCACCCATTTTCTGAAAGCATGCCTCATACTCTCAGAACTCTACACACAAATCTAAAAACACACACACAATGGGCAAAACCCCTCAATTCTCCTGCACAATTAAACTTTACATTCAAAACAATGTTATTTCTTCTCAAAATGGTATTTTGTTTTCAATTGACACACACAGACGTCATATGAATAGACATTTATAAGAACCAGCTGAACACTGATGTGCTCAATGGAAAACACTTCTTCTCCATTCATCATAATGACTTAGGCCTTTTTTATTCAGTGTTGCACTTACTACAGACAGTACATACACAAGTGTATTTGAGAATATTGTTTTTATACTCAGAACACACAAATACACAGTGACAAATATATTTTATTTTCCCCACGAAAACAATGTACACAGTGTACATCCCAACCAACACAAAGTTGCACCTACAGTGGTCTACGTACAAAACAACAGAAGAATTTACTCTATACAGTTACAGTAAAAAATAAACAACTATGCTGCATCCTCTGTTGTGTTTGGGTCTGGCCACAGCACGTCATCCACATCAAATGTTTCCCTGGCCAAGCAGAAACTACACAGAAGAGCTCACCTGTTGCCCTTTTATACTAAACCTCTGACTGCTAATTGTAAGACTGTGTGACAGGTGTTTGCCCATGTGATGAGTCAGTGTGCATATTTGAATGGCAGTGTGTTCCTTGTGAAAACAAGAGATTTTCTTCATGTAAATTGTGCCAAATGCAGAGAATTGTGTGTAGTGGTTTGAAAAGAGTGTGTTTTAGAACTGCAGTTTGAGTGTAAAGCAGGAATTGTGCTTGTAGTTTAGCAGAATTGGTTCAGGGGGTTGGTGCATGAGTTACATGTAGTGGTCATTGTGTCTCAAGTACCAGTATTTGTGTGTAAACAATTGAGAAAAACTGTAATTGACAGGGCAGCTGAAGACATGAAATGGGAGAGAGGTGGAATGACATGCAGCAAAGAGCTAGGGTCGGAATCGAACCCACAGCCACTGCGGTAAGGACTGACCCTTTGTACATGGGGCGCACGCTCAACCAGATGAGCTACATATTTAGACATTTTATTTAGACATTTTAATGCAGAAATAATACATATTTTATCTCTAAAGATAAAGGTCTACTGCCCGAGATTGGGCTGAGCATTACAGCAGACACATCTTACCTGGCCATCTGTCTGCCAGCACTGTGATTCAGCGGTGAACTTGGATTTGAACTAAAAGAAAGAGGCGCTCTGCCTTGACTTCCTGCCCTGCCTTTGTCTGGCAGCTGAATATAGGGGGCGGTGTGAGAGGCTGATGGATGGGAGCTGTATTGAAGCTGAGGGTTTGGAGACAGCACAGGGAACCTGAGGAGGGGTCAGAGATGGTCAGGCAGATTACAATAGAGTGGGAAGAAGGGGGGAACTGAGCCGCTGAGTAGTCCAAGTCTGGGACACACTGCAGACTGTCACATGCACAGACATGCTTAGTCATTGGACTTCCTTCCTACACTCAGAAATGTGATTGATGGAAGGGATTGGTTAAATGGACCCCCCCACACACACACACACACACACACACACACGCACAGACCAACCCTGTTGTGTTAACCTCTGGCCTGTCAGTGGGCTGGAAGCTTAACAACACACAGACACTTCAGCTTGGAGTTGACCCCAGTGTTTTGTCTGGACTTAATGGGTTTGCAAATTCGGGAGTAATGGAGACTAGCTTTTGTTTACACTCACAGGGCAGGATAGGTAGATGGGGGGGAAACTTGTCAATGTTGGTATCCAGAACCTCTGGGTTTTAAATATGAAGTCAGATCAGTCTCAGTATTAATGAATGCACACATAAGGATTCATAAATGTATGCAAACCACAAAAAAACAACTAATAGACATTCAGTTATGTCCAGGATCCAACAGGGGATCGGCTTATGCTGCTGTACCACTGGTGGCATACCATCAGCCACTCTTTCATCTCGCCGTCACTCAAATGTTTGGCCATGCTAGCCGTGTTGATCAATCGCTCGACTATTTTGATCAAGATTGAAATATCTCTATACAGAGATTCACGGTCTCCAGGCGATGAATCCTACTGACTTTGGTCAGAGCCGTAGCCAAGGCAAATGTTTACCACCTGCACACTGGCCAGCAGGACGCACATCAGAGAAGTCCCAGTCGGTGTTCCATTCCTCCACGCTCACCTTGGTGCCCACTCTCTATCTCTCCAGAGATGGAGAGATGGACGCAGAGATGGACCCGTAATCGGGTTGTAGCTGATAGCCGTCTTCACCTTTTCCTCTGTTTACTCTGATGTCTACATTTAAAAAGCTGTAGCGGCCAGGCCAGCAGAGTCAGCAGGAGACCGCTGAGTTGGTTTCCTGATCCTGGTCAGCGACTCGTAGTCATGAGATGGTTGCAGAGATGGTCTTGCTAGCTTGAGCTCATCTTCTAACCAGAAATGAGTATGTGTTGTTTAAACTTGTTTTTGTATGTGTTCCATCCTGGTTGGTAGCTGTGACTGCTAATTGATGCTGAATAATGGCTGGAGAAACTGCTGTTGTCCTACTACATGTACAACTACATGTTAACTGCATCCTGTACAGTTAATGTACAGGATGCAGGCCTACACAAACAACATATTTATTGCATTAATGCCTGCCGTTACTCACTCATATTGACGTTATCTCTTCTGACCTTCCGGTTCTACATTATTACATTATTGCTACAGTATGTCAACATGTGCTAGGTGGATTGTTGCCAAATTGTGACATGTCTCGACAACTATTGGTTGGATTATCATTCATTTTGGTACAGATATTTAAGGTCCCCAGACAGTGCAGTGTTTTCCCTCGGTTTGTGGCAATAAAAAAGCAATTTCCCCATACATTTTGTCTCTTTTTGTGGGAGGCTGATGGGTCTGTCCCAGGTTTCTTCCTAAAAGAGAGTTTTTCCTCGCCACTGTTGCACTGAGTGCTTGCTCTTGGGGGATTTTTTATTTTTTTTTTTGTAAATTATAGAGTGTGGTCTAGACCTACTCTATCTGTAAAGTGTCTTGAGATAACTCCTGTTATGATTTGATACTATAAATAAAATTGAATTGAATTGATTTGGTCTCCTTGCGGATTTTTGAGTCTCTTTGTAGTCGTATTGTGTTTCTTTTGGCAGTCTCACGTCTATTTTTCACATAATTTTGTAGCATTATTATTCCCATATATGTGTCTAAAAGGTTGAAAAAGCTAGAGCAGATAATAAACCTTATAATGACAGGGAAAACCCTGCTGTGTACCCTAATGTTTGGCTACTCTCCTGTAGCGCCACCATCAGGTTGGTCTTCAGTGAAATGTCTCGACAACTATGAAATGGATCACCATGGAATTTGGTTCAGAGATTCCTGTTACCACAGGATGAATTGTGATTACTCTGGTGACTGTTAACTTTTCATCTAGCAAATCTAGTAGCATCTGTGATCTGTGATGTAACCATGGCCTTTGTAGGAGCAGCCCTCACCCATACATCACTGCGCTGGAGCACCGAGCGGACTGCTGGCCAACCCTGCTGCTGGAGATTGATGACCTCATTCAGCAGGCTGCTGACAGGTTAGCGTGGCTGCCCCAGAACCCTCCATCCAATCACTGCCTCCGTCACTGCATCAATTCCAACTCATCACATCACTTCCAGTTGTTATTAAACACTAATGACAAATACACACACACACACAGTATGGATCGGTTTCTGTACAAGGCTTAAATGTGAGGAAGTTTCAGTTGCACACATGGCATGGATCTTGGCAGGCAGATTAATATTGGCCAACACTATGCGGTGCCTCTGGATTGGTTTTGCAGAAATGAAGCAGTCTACATCAGCATGCTGGCCCCCTTCCTGCGCTACCTGTACTGCGAACCTCAGAGGCAGACCCAGCACGCCCTCCTACGCCACAGTCTCCTGCGGGTGCTGCTGCCCCCACAGCCAGGAGCTGGGACGGTCCTGCAGAGCTCGACGGTGTCCGACAGCCTGCTGCTCTGCCTCTGTCAGCTGGTGCCACACATGCAGGTGACACACTCAGACCAACGGCAATAACTGCTTCTCTAACTCATTGTTTCTTTCTTTGACATCATTGTAATAAAAACTATAGTGCAAAATAGGGGTGTCACGATTCTCCAAATTCTCGATTTTTACATTATTTTTTATTTTTAGACTAGACTTTTATGCAATATAATATTTGACCTTTGTTCGCAATGTACCACATTACATTGTCAAATTTAAAACATTTATTAACCACATAATGTAACAATAACAACTTGACAATTTCTCAATAAAGTAAAAAAAAAAAAAGTTTGCCAAGGGCAGACGCTTCGGCTTTGCAGCAGCGGCAGCACAGCGGCTGAGCAGTCAGAGAGCAGAGGCAGTCCGTTAACTTGTTGCTCTCTCTAATATAACCAACATAAGCTGCTCTGTTTAGGCTACAAAATGTTCATGCAGGCTGAAAATGACATCGTTGCCAAATGTGATGATTGGCTGGGTGGGAGGATGCCCTGCTCACGCTGTCTCACTGCACGCTCTGAGTGACTGCCTACCACTAAGCACAAGACAGCGACAATGGTGATGGGCCAGGATTCGTATCCCCTGACCGCGGGAGCGTGCGTGCACTCAGAGCGGAGTTTCACTGTTGCACTTCGAATTCACCTCTTTAATGGGACAAATAGCGACGTGAAATACTCGACAGCGTTTTTCCATAGTAGTTAACAAGGGTCTCATTTATTATACGTTTATTTGTCTGTTACATTAAGGTGACGTGTGAATTGTTTCTCTGCGGGTGGTCTGACAAGGATGCCTCGTCTTTGCTAACCTGTCCCTCCCTCCCCTCTAACGTGATTTCTGTTTTAATTTGATTTAGTTTAATATGGCCTTTCAATTAGCCGCTTTGTTCACCTGTCTGCCATATAAGTTACAGAGGGGATACACAAAATATCAGGCTGTTTTTAACCTGAAATAATATACACATTATTTCAGGTTAAAAACAGTTATTCAAGCGAATCACTTCCTGCCTAACGTGCAAAGGGTCTGTCCTGTCCTCATGTGTGCTATTTTATGTGTCTACTAGGTCACAATAAACAACCTGAGATAATATGGAGATGTCTGCTATTTTATAACAAACGTTACATAGGGGATACACAAAATATCAACCCAGGGACATTAAAAAAATAAAATAAAATGTTTTTAATGTTTTTATTTATTTCACAGGAAATATTGCAATAAACACAAAGGGCCTTTTTTTAATTTTCATCCCAATCCCAGGTCCCACGTGGAGTTTTGCTAGTGGAACAGCAGTTGGAATTATTGTACAATTCCTCATGTCTGTACACATAATGCAATAAGATTAATATATAGGGAACATGGACCACAGCTCCTTCTATGGAAACCTTTCAACGCCACATTTCTCAATGAGTAGCAGTTTTTTGTTTTCCCTCAGGTTATAGGTTGAATGAAGTGTCCAACAACATTGTGAGGGTAAATGTGTTTTAATAAGTGTTGGCAATAAGAGGTGTTGCTGTTGACAGGTGGACAGTGTGGAGGCGGTGCTGGAGCTGTGTGGGTTCCTGGGCGCTCTGCTCCAGGGTCTGGCCCCGGCCCCGGAGCAGCGCTGGAGGAGCCATAGGGTCGGACTGCTGCTGCAGCTGCTCTGTGCCTGCCAGCGCTGCCTCAAGTTAAACGGAGACTGCCGACCTCTTCTCAACATGTTACAGCAGCTCCTACCTGCCTGCCAACAGGTGACACACACACACACACACACACACACACACACACACACACACACACACACACACTCACCACAGTGCATTATCTTTACCAGCATTGTTTGTATCTGTAGGAGCTGCCATTGGACGAGCTGTTGATGGGCTTGGCCATGCTCCTGCTGGAGGTCCCTGCATCCCAGCAGACCAGCCTGCTCCGTCTGGGTAAAAAAGCCTCTTAAAGGTCCAATATGTAATACTGACAGCTAGTGTTTAAAATAGTTACTGCAGAACAAATTCAAAATCCTGGAGAGAGTCGTCTCCCCCGCCCCTCCTCCCCAGACTCGAAGTTCACGTTGGTTGCCAGGCTGAGACCGGAGCATTCAACAATGTTGCTAGACGCTTGTCTCACATAACCAGACAGCGGAGTAGCTAACGTTAGATGCTGGCTATATTACAGTCATAAAAGCCCGTGCTCACACGGAGCTCTGTACCCAACTGACACACACACTTTTTCGGCTTAGAATTAGCTACAGTAGGAACCTCTAAAAATACAACGAAATTTGCCGTCCTCTTCGCACGGCAAACAGACACACTTCCTCGGCTTAGAATTATGATAGGAACCGCTAAAAACACCACTGCCTTGCACTCCTTTTCCACCCGACTGAAATACACACTTTACTGGCCTTAGAATTACACAATCGCTAAACACACTGCAAACTCAAGGTCCTCTCTTTCTGACTTAGCTACAGCCCCCCCTCTTGGCTTCAAATAACTCACCGTTGTCGGCTAGCTACGGCCGCTGAACAGGCTAAACGGTGTAAACAGCCGCGGCCCGCCTGCCTGGTCCTCCGGTAGCGTTAGCAATTAGCAGGGTTAGCATGGTGGCGTTAGCCAGGACCAGTCGGAATCACTTTACTGGCTGTCTCAGTTGTTTTTGCGAGTAACCAACGCGGCTACTCTAGCTATACAATTCAATGGAAGTAGCTACACAAATGTTGAAATGACACAAAGTGCTCGTCCCTAGTAGCTGTGATAAAATAGCCTGAAGCTAATGCTTACCTGTACAGGAGGAAATTAGCCAACTCAGCGTCCTTTTGGGCTGTGAGCTGTCTCCATCTTTCAAATACATCTCCAATATTAACCCGTGGTTTGTTACGTCTCTGGTCAAGCAACTGTTAGAAACATGCTATTTTTTAATGTCGGGTAGAATCTATCTCTGTTGATCCCATTCATTTGTTTGGTGCATTCATGGCTGTACTAACGTTACAGCTGCAGCGCGCTGGTTTACGTGTTTACAGGTATATCTGGCAACCCGGCCTGGCTGTCAAACTGGGCAGTTGATAACAACACACAAACCAAAACATAAACATAAATTCCGTCACGGATCGTAAATTTCAAAAAGAAAAAATACTGACTTTAGCATTGTTGTCAGAAAAGATAGTATTTCAGCTTAACATGTTTCCTTAATATCTGATGAGGCATTGGTGTCATTTTTGGATTTATTACAGTACAAATATTACACATTGGACTTTTAAATAGCTGTTTTGTGCATTATCTGCGTGTCGGGGAATCATCACAGGCAACTTCTTCACTACAGTCTGATAAAGTATTAGGGCTACTGATTTTAAAAATTCAGTATTTTAATGAAATAGTTACGTAGTAGTTAGGTGAGAGCAGCCCTAGATAGGAACTGATCTTCACTGTAACCAATGATACATCTATCTATTTAGGCTTAAATGGATCTATATGTACTGTGATTACGAAATAATTTAGTGCTTCTTTCTTAAAAACTCAAATAATTGCATTAGTTTTAGAACATTGTCTCTACTTTCCTTATAATTAGTGCCAGAATTAGTTTTTTCCATGTAGGAAATCGTTAAGAAATCATAAAACCTACAAAATAACATGCACTGCATTGCATTTAAATGTATGAAATGTGGTAATTAAAGTGTGATTTCTTCATACATTATAAATGAAAGTTAAAGCTACCCTAATCTTTCCTTGCTACATCATTTCTAAAGGTCTTTACACACCAACCAGACGGCCGACCGTCGGCAGAAAAGGCAGTTGGACTGATCAGTCTCCTCGAGTTGGTCAAAAAAGTGCCTCGGAACACACCGAAGAGACGCCGACTTGAGCGTACGTTTATAGCGTGTGCGCGAGACCGTAATACGTCTCCATAACAGCAGGTGGTGCTACTCTGTATTGTCGCACACAAAAATGAAAACCGCCAGCTGATTGGACGAACGCGTCACGTGGGTCTTCCTGCTGCTTCTGGATTTTGGATTTTTCAATGGCGGCTCATTCAGAATACGATCTCATATTTTACGAAGATAGTTCACCGAAACGTGTTTCTGAAAACTGAAATAGGCCATGCAGTTGCTGAATCTGTCCTCATTTCAGATCCGCTAAGGTCAGTTTAAAAGATTTTCGTCAGATTTTGACTGCCCTGTCTCCAACTGAGCAGGTTGGGTTGGCCAAAATGACGGCTCCTCCGACTGACGACGGCACGGAACACACCGAACAGACTCGAGTCACTGACCTCGACAGACTGTCCCACAGCCAATTATCGGCCCGGTGTGTCAGGGCCTTAAGATGACCTGTTTAAGTCTCCCACTGTTGCTCTGTTGTTTCACGCCTCCCTTATTCTACTTTAACACTTAATTAGTCCAGGTTCATTGTTTAACCTTGGTGTGATTTAGTTCTCCTCTCTCTCTCCTCTCTGTCTCTCTGAGCCAGCTCTGACTTTAGTGTGTGAGCAGGCTGAGCTGGCACCCTGGCTGAGTCCTGTCCTGGTTCTCCCCGTGCTGCAGCTGCTGTCCTGCGCGGCCCTCAGCGAGCCACTGGCCGACCGGCGCACACACAGCCTGAACCAGGATCTGGCCCAGCGCCTGCTGCGCAGCATTAGCAGCAGGGACACGGAGAAACCCCGGCAGGTAAGACTGAGGCTTCCTCGCAAACCTTTCTGTCAATGCATTAGGAGTAGTGTTCCTGTGTTTATCATCATAGTCCAACCCTTTTACACAGATATGCAGGATCAGGTGCAACAAATCCAACACTGTTACAGACATGGGACACATTGGACACTCAGATTTAAAATAAACTGTATATATATATATATATATATATATATATATATATATATATATATATATGGGAGAGAAAAACAACAGCAATAGTGCAGTCCCAACCAGACACAAGGTTCCCCTGCAGTGTTGACAGTAACAAGATACGCTTTGTGATTTTTGGGTTTTGTTGTAAAAACTCTGTCCATCTTGTACTTTACGTGTAATTTGGCTTCATGAATAAATCCTGCTAACGTGAATGGGGATAGCTTTGCTGGGAACCATTAAGCCCACTACAGACCAAGCCGAAAATCGGCCGTCGAACAGTCTGATGAGGTCAGTGACTCGAGTCTGTGCGGTGTGTTCCGTGCCATTGTCCGTTGGAAGGGCCATCGGCCTTCATTTTCGCCGATTTGTAGGGCATAGTCGGGAGGGCGGGCACTGCCGGCAATCGGGCTCAAATGACCAATCTGATTGGTGGAGTGCTAACCCGGAAACAGGGAGCCGAATGAGCGTGACTAGAGTCTCTCAAAATCTGACGAAAATCTTTTAAACTGACCTTTGTTGATCTGAAATGAAGACAGATTCAGCAACTGCACGGCCTATTTCTCGCTTAAAATGTTTTCAGAAACACGTTGCGGTGAACTATTTTAGTACAATATGAGATCGTATTCTGAATGAGCCGCCATTGAAAAATCCAAAATCCGGAAGTAGCAGGAAGACCCACGTGACGTGTTCGTCCAATCAGCTGCCGGTTTTCATTTTTGGGCGACAATACAGAGTAGCACCACCTGCTGTTATGGAGACGTATTATGTCTCGTCACTTCGGTGTGTTCTCTGGTATGTTTTGACCAATTCGGGGAGACTGATCAGTCCAAATGCCTTTTCTGCCGATGGTCGCCCCGTCTGGCCTATGTGTAGAGGCTTTTATGAATCAGATTCATTCAGTTTAAGTTCTGCTTTATATTATTCCTCTCAGTTATATCCCTCCACCCTGCAGTCGCTTGTTGATGGCTCGGTGGAGGCATATGCTCTAACAGGAGAGTCCTGGCCGCTGCAGTCATGCTGCGAGTTGAGCGCGGAGCAGACCACAGCGGAGCGAGAGAGAGAAAAAAATAGCAGACGGAGGTAGAGGAAATACCATCGGAGAGACCCATAACATTGTTCTGAACTCATGGCGGTATGGAGCTAGATTTGTGTCTTTATTACATGTGAGAAAATAAATGATCTGAGAGACAAAAAAATATTTGAGAGAAAAAGTTTTCATACCAATAGCAAAAAATAATAATATTTGAGACTAAAAAAAAGTTTTGAGAAAATGTATTTTTTCATAGAACATAAAAAATATTAATTTTTTAATTTTTTTTTAAATTATTTCTCAGAAAAAAAAATCTTTCTCAAAATACTTTTTTAAACTCTCAAATATATATTTTTTGCTATCAGTGTGAAAACATTTTCTCTCAAAATGCTTTTCTTCTCGCTCTCAAAACCTAAGTGTTTGCTCTCGATGTCATTTTTTGCTCTCGTGTCAGGATTTTGCTCTCGCTGTGAAAATAGTGTCATGGGCGGGGCCACGTTCCGTTAGTGCATACGTCCTCCGAGGCTAAGTGCTCCTGTGCAAAGGCTACGTCCCTTTGTCGAGAGTCGGCAGCATCCGTGCGAGAGCCCCGGTCCGTGTTGCACGAGCCGCCCGCAGCCTCGGCGGCCGGGACGGATATGGAATCGGAGCCGGATGCGCCTAGGCTGTCATCATTTAAACAAGTCTCTCGAAGAGAAAAGGCAGTTAACCACAGGTTTAATCTCATGATGGATATGTGTAAGGGTGCTCCGATCAGGATTTTTGAGGCCGATCACCGATCACCGATTGCTGGAAGACGTATCGGCCGATACCGATAACCGATCACCGATCACTTTTATGAACTGAAAATTACGCCATTACATAACAGTCATACATGTTTAGAGAATGTATCAGTAACTGTTTGGCTTTCTGTCCTAGCTCAAAATCTAAAAAATGTCCTTTCAAGGTTCAAGGAGTCTTTATTATCCCCGAGGGGCAATTCGTTGTGCAGCAATAGAATGCAACATAAACAACACATAGACTATACAGAAAACAAACCCCATCAATAATAGACAAAATAAATACAAACTACACACACATCTCGCAATGACTTATTTACAAAGTCTATAGCAGCAGGAACAAAAGAGTTTTTATGTCTGTTTGTCCTGCATTTTGGCAGACAGAATCTGCGGCCAGACGGAAACATCTTGTCGCTGTTCAGAGGGGGGGGAGGGGGGGTTATATCAGCCAGGACTGACTGGGCTTTCTTCAGAGTCCTTATCTCATATAGAGAGTTTAAGTCAATCAGGGAGTTTTGGGAAATTTTGCCACACACTTTAGTTTGTTTTTTTTTTCAATCACTGCACATTTCTTCAGCACACACAGTCAGTCACACGACACACACACACACACACACACACAC
Source organism: Gymnocephalus cernua (assembly GCA_023631565.1). Taxonomy (NCBI): domain Eukaryota; kingdom Metazoa; phylum Chordata; class Actinopteri; order Perciformes; family Percidae; genus Gymnocephalus; species Gymnocephalus cernua. Next base: position 28,658,657 of record CM042445.1, read on the forward strand.
ACACACACACACCGACACCGACACCGACACACACACACACACACACACACACACACACACACACACACACACACACACACACACACACACACACACACACACACACACACACACACGGCGAAACAGCTGTTTGAGCGGCGCACACACAGACACACACAGTCAGTCACACCGACACACACACACACACACACACAGACCGACACGGACACCCACACACACACACACACACACACACGGCGAAACAGCTGTTTGAGCGGCGCCGGAGCTGCTAGCTACACAACTCCGCTCTGCCTTAGCGTTAGCTAACTTTGAAAACTCCTCATCCTCCTTTCTGTGACTAACCTTCAAATGTCTGATGAGGTTGGTGGTGTTGAAATGTCTTTGGAGATTTCCGCCTCGTGGTATTTCCTCGGTACACACGTTGCTAATCGCTAGTGTATTGTCTTTTTCCCAGATAGCAACGAGTCGGCGGACCACCAGCGGTGCTCCAGAGGCAGTAGAAGCGTCAGAATGGTGTAATCACAAACATGTTTGCCGGAGCACCACTGGTGGCAGACGCTTTTAAAAGCAGTAGCCGTCTTCCTACCGCCTTCGTTCCGCGGCCGCGGGCCAACTCCTGTTCTGCCACCGTTCAGACACCTTGTAGAACTGCCAGACCGCTGAATGTAGGGACGCCGCCATTTTGAAAATGTTCTCAGGAGTAGTGCGCTCTTAATACATCCATGGTAGTGCGTCATCTGATCGGCCTATCTGATCGGCCTTTATGGAGACCACCGATCAAACTATTTAAAGCCATTATCGGCCGATACCGATCGGTGGCCGATCGATCGGAGCACCCTTAGATATGTGTTGTGATATTTAAACAAACGATCCGTCAACGGCGAAATAAAAGCCTGAGAGACCTCCAGCAGTGTGTTCCAGCATGATCCGGCCACCACCAGCTGGCTTTACAGTCAGGTTATGGAGCTTCTCAACTCCGAAAACTTTGAAGCAAATTGTCAATTCGGCAACGATTTTCGGAAGAATGCCTATATTCGAAATCTAAACAGTTAATTTCTCGCCTAAAACGTTGTCAGGAGTGAATTTAATGATGAATAAGATGGTGAAAATTGTTAAGTTGTCCCGCTGTTGCTCTGTCTGCAAGTTCCTAGTTGGCAGCGGGCATGATAGGTGTAATGATTCAGTTCGACTGCCAAGACAAGACGATGCTCACCCGACTGGCCAATAGGAACGTGGCATGACACTATTTTCACAGCGAGAGCAAAATCCTGACACCAGAGCAAAAAATGACATCGAGAGCAAAGACTTAGGTTTTGAGAGCGAGAAGAAAAGCATTTTGAGAGAAAATGTTTTCACACTGATAGCAAAAATATATATATTTGAGAGTTTAAAAAAGTATTTTGAGAGAGATTTTTTTTTCTCAGAAATAATTTAAAAGAATTAAAATTTATATTTTTTATGTTCTATGAAAAAATAAATTTTCTCAAAACTTTTTTTTAGTCTCAAATATTATTATTTTTTGCAATTGGTATGAAAACCTTTTCTCTCAAAAAAATTTTTCTCTCATAAAATGCTTTTTTGCTATCAGTGTGATAACTTTTTCTCTCAAACATTTTTTTGTCTCTCAGATCATTTATTTTCTTGCATGTAATAAAGACACAAATCTAGCTCCATATGGTGGAGGCAGAGAAATCAGTAGGCTACGACCTAAGTCATCTAAGGCAGCGGCGGAGTGGGACCAAAAATCTACCGGGAAATTTAATAGACCCAGCCCACCGTACGGGTTGAGCAGAGGCTGCACATTTGACCAGCGGGCAGCGGCTGGACAGAGGCGCGGCGGCCACGGCACACCAGTCCGCTGGTTGGTGTTGCTAAGAACTGGCAATGTACAGTATTATCAGACCGGCCCTGGCGACCTCGAAACACTACCGGCACGGGAGCACCACGGTGATGATTCAGCACCGTAAACATGTTGGAGTCCTTGATGAGGAGGAAGGGAGTTCAACAGCAGCGTAAAGTCACTACACAATCCTACTTTAGTTCCGTTTTGAAGTGAGGAACGTAACGTCCCTCCAGTAGCTCTTCTGGTGCTGCTGTTTACTCTTATCCAGCTAGCTACGTTAGCGTTAGCTCGTTAATAACAGTAGTAAAGCAGGGTGGTATAGACTTTTTCACTCGCCTTTTTTGGCCCATTAATTTTTCAGTCTGTTGTCATGTATATATTCTGCGCTTTGGCCCATATCAGTTATTGTTGACAAATATATTTGTGTTATACTTTTTAATTTCATTTTAAAGTTATTTTATAGCACTTGGTCATCTTAAGCTGTGTTTAAATGTGGTGTATAAATGAACTTAGCTTGCACTTACTACAATGATGGTAATTATTTAATGAATAAGCTTCAATGTGTGTGTGTGTGTGTGTGTGTGTGTGTGTGTGTGTGTGTGTGTGTGTGTGTGTGTGTGTGTGTGTGTGTGTGTGTGTGTGTGTGTGTGTGTGTGTGTGTGTGTGTGTGAGAGAGAGAGAGTGTGTATCTGCTCTTTGTGTTAGGCTACTTATCTTTACACAACTAGCAACTAAAACAACAAGTATGTATGTTAGTATGTATTGAGTTGATGTAAATTAATGCTTTGTTTTTTTTTTATCCGATTCATCGATTAATCAAAAAAATAATCGACAGATTAATGTATTATTAAAGTAATGGTTAGTTGCAGCCCTAGTCCTATTAATGATAACATGAATGCCCTGGCAGTGGCAGTATAAGCTTTCATTTTGTATTTGCTTTGATTACATTGTTTAAGTTGAGATTTACACTAAATATTTTATTTAACTGCTACTGTACGAACAAAATGCTGATGTTAAGTGTTTGCAGAACAAACGTTATGGCACTTTAGTTCATATGGCAGAACATTTCAAATAAAATTGCGCTATACACTACTTTTGAATTCATTATTGGATTTTGCGTATAACAGTGCGATTAATCACGATTAATCGGGGAAATCATGAGATTAATCGCGATTAAAAATTGTAATCGTTGCTCAGCCCTAGTCATAGGACATATTGGACTTCTCAGAAGACAGTCCCTCCAGAAAAACGCAATTATGCGATCGCAGAATTCAAAGCATAATCAGCCAGTTGCGTTTACTTCACACAAGAGCAGCAATTTTCCTCTGTTGCCATGGGAACGTTATGAAGTGACGTAATTTCACCTGCTGAGAACACGGTGTTGGGGAATCACTTTTTTTTCTCTTTTTCATCAAACTGCAATTTTTGCAAATTCCCGCAATTTCATCGCATAAAATGGCATAAATATCCCGCATATTCCATCGCATTTTTTAAGAAAACGTGCCGCATAATCAAGGATTTTTGCCCACAACAATCACAAAAAACCTTGTCTCTAAAGTCATTCCCACTCCCTGTTGCATGTTCTGTCAACCTGAACAAACTGGAACTTTCCTGCATATGGTCTGGGAGTGTGAACAGGTACATCAAAAAACATCAATAATATCTGATGTTGAATTCCTACTGACCCGATTGTTTTGTTACTTAATGACGACTCTAAATTACACCTGCTTGGGAGCCAGAGGAAAATTTGGCTAGCCGGCTCAACTGCAACCAAGAAAATGATAGCTCAACGCTGGCTTTGTATAAAACAGTGGTTGGCATATTTTCTAGAGATAGTTATGCTTGCGCTCTCTACAGCGAGGATTAACAAAGCCAAGTCATCGACTATAGACCTATAGAAAAGCGCAGCAGCACAAATATCAGACCTAATGACCTCAGCATCACAAGAATTAGAGGAGAGCGACTAGGCAAGGTGTGCTTGTTTTAGTTTTATGTATATTGTTTTTTTTTTCTTTCCTACGAGACCGCAGAGGGTGAGGGTTGGGAGAGGGTTGTGGTTCTTGTTCGAGGGCATTTGTTTGTTCTGTATGTTGTATGTTAAAAATATAAAAATAATAAAAACTTGATCATAAAAAAATCCCACTGTCTGGCAACTTGCAGAAAGTGCTCGGCGTACACGTCTGCTAAATGCCTCTCCTCTATCTTCATAACAGTCAAAGCATGCGACAGAAGTTCTCACTGTGGGTCAAAAAAATGTGCTGTGACCCCGCGGTAACTGGGATTACTGAGAGAAATCTCCGGTGAGTGCAGCGGTGCTGCATCGCTTCCTGATTTCCCAAACTAGGGAGCAGCCCAAGGCCCAAATCACAGAGTGAGCGTGCGTTAATCGGCTGTCAAAAAAATGAATTTGTGTTAACTTGTTATTTTTAACAGCCCTAGTTCAAATTCAAAGATTTTGGCAGTATCAGTGTTGCCCTTCACAAACTGACACTAGAATCACATATGCAATTCTTTTACAGTCCAACACACAGTGAGTTAGTGTGGAAGAATCTGCCAGGTCAAATGTAACATTTCTGAATCCTAGATTTTAGCAAGTAACAGATAAAGGTTTGCTGATTTAATTTTCTCATCTCTCTCCTACTCAGTCTGGTCCACCATTGGCACTTCCCCTAACTTCCTGGTACAGCGAGCTCAGCGTGGCTCTGTCCACACTGCGTAGAGCGGTAGGTGACCCCGCGGCGGCAGCTGATTGGCTGCTGTCGCTCAGCTCGGCGCTGTCGTCCAGCCAGAGCCAGCTCGGCTCCCTCAGCCTCATGGTGAGCCATCTGATCATCACGGCTCAGGAAGACGTCTGCCAGCTGGCTTTGAAGGCCAGCCAGGCCATCGCTGCAGCCGAGCCCTGCCAGGTACACCATCCGTGTGTGTGTGTGTGTGTGTGTGTGTGTGTGTGTGTGTGTGTGTGGTGTGTGTACACAGAGAGAGAGAGGGTTTTGTCTGCTGTCGTATGATCATTAACAAATTTAACATTTCAGCAGAGTTGTTCATTTCCATACAGGTTTAGTGGCTTGACAGTTAACAGTGAAGTATGGATTTGATTCACGATGGTAATGTTATTAGTAGGGCTGTCAGTTTAACGCGTTAACGGCGTTAACGCAAACCCATTTTAACGGCGTCAATTTTTTTAGTGCGAGATTAATGTTCTTTCGGATCTAGCTAGAGCGGAAACAAAACAGGCACGCCGCGGCCGCACACGCTTGTTTGGGCTTGTGAGCCGCGTAGCTATTGTAGGCTCATGACGGCGATTAGCTTCGGAGCGAGCGAGTAGTGACTCTACAGTCAGAGAGAGAAACAAAGTGTCTCCTCTGTTCTTTCTGACCACGGTGGGAAACCTGGAGCAGGAGAAGTTAACCCTCTCCTTGATTTTACGTTGTTTATGGAGAAGGACAACCAGGAAATGAGTCGGGGGAAACCATAGTCGCTATGACGACCAGCCACACTCGCCTCAGGCATGAGGCAGTACTATCTGCAATGGAAAATGGAGGTAACAGTGTTACATTGTGTGACAGATTATTAGCTCCAAGTGTGAATGTTAGTGTGAAATTGTACACTACACTACGTATATGCCAATGTTCTTTTCAATAAAAAAAAAAACATTTTCACAAAGCAGCTGATCCACTTTTCCATGTTGATAAGAGCATTAAAATGAAAAAATATAATGGGACAAAAAGAAATCAAGGGACATTTAGAATAGATAAAAATGTGCGATTAATTGCGATTAATCGTGAGTTAACTATGACATTAATGCGATTAATCGCGATTAAATATTTTAATTGTTTGACAGCACTAGTTATTAGACATTTGACAAATCCCCATCTTTTGAAACTCACATCAAATCATTAACCAAATCCTGTTTTTTCCAATTACGTAACATTAGCAAATTAAGAGCTGTGGTCTCTGTCAGAACTGGAGATGCTCATCCATGCATTAATTTCCTCCCGTATTGACTATTGCAACTCACTCTTCTCCTCACTCAACAAATCTGTCCTTCACCGCCAGCTACTTACTAGATCAAACAGGCGCACCTATATCACCCCTCTACTCTGCTCCCTTCACTGGCTTCCTGTAACCTACAGGATACAATTAAAAATTCTCACCACAACTTATAGGGCTCTACATGGTCAGGCCCCTGCTTATCTTGCTGACATAATTCACCTACACACCCCCTACCGGTCTCTCAGGTCTATCAACCAAAATCTGCTATCGACGCCACGCACTCGTCTGAAGACGTGGGGATAGAGCCTTTGCCGCTATGGCACCCAGACTCTGGAATGCTCTGCCAACCAGCATTAGGTTTGCTGAGAATGTGGACTGTTTTAAGGGACAACAACAGCACTCACTTGTTCAGGCTACCTTTTGGGTAACTTATGTTTTTAATTTATTGATCATTTTTAGGGGTCCAAGCCCGAGGCTGGAAGAATCGCCGGTAGCAAAGCTACGGTGTTCGCACAGCAGGGCTGTGGAACCCTATTGCTTTTCTAAGGTTTCTTATTGTTATTCTTCCGCCGATAAAACTGATGTTACAGCCTAAACCGTACATGGTGGGAGGTTGCCGTTTTCAGGACTGGTCCAGATCCCTGCAGGGACCTCGGACAAAAAAATCCAGCCACTTCCACCATTAGGTGGCGCTATAGCAGAAAATAACGTGTTTGGCCTTATAACTCCCAAATCGTACATCGCACATTAAAAATACACATATCCACGCGTTCCCTGGATCCAACTGAATCTCGTGATATAGGCCCCGCTCGTTTCCGCATGGACTTTTTTCCGTGAAAAATCGCAATATTTCGTAAACCTGCTTTTTCATACTCCTCCTAGACGGATCTGCATGAAACTTGGTACATAGCATCTCCAGACTGACCTGACAAAAAGTTATAAAAATATTTTTTGTCGGATGAAAATTGCGTAAAGTACGCTCAAATAAATTTGTGTAGCTAGCTACGAAGGCACAACCATTGCCATATCTCGGCCAAATTAAATGGTATCATCGTAATTCTTTAGATTCTTGTTTGGCATGACCCTCTAAGGCACCGCAACCAATTTTACAAAACTTGGTCACTAAGGAGCGTCACAAGTACAACAAGTTTATATCTCATGAACGGCTCATCCGACTTTTACGAAATTTGGAGCGTGCCATCGAGGCCCACTCCTGAGGCCACGCCTCCAGTGGGGTACTGATTCGTCAAAGTGGGCGTGGCCTGTGGGACCCAGGTTTGGATCCACCACTTACACTAAGGTGAGCAACTTAAAATTTACAGTGTAGATGAACAATGGTTCATGGACCTGACCTACCAAATATGACATACATGGACCACTAGGTGGCGCTACAATGACATAAAACGTGTTTTTGCCTATAACTACCACATTCTACATTGCAGATGAGAAAGCCTTACATCCACGTGTTCACTGAATCCATGTGAATCTGATGATATAGGCCACACCCATTTGCAAATACAAACAACAACAACGTTTTTCGAACTCGTCCTAGGCCAGGTGACCGATGTGCACGAAACTTGGTAGATACCATCTCTATATGGAGCTGACCTAAAGTTATTAAAATAATTTTGCTACATTACACCATTCGCAATTTACAAGCAAACAAATTTTTTGTAGCTAGCCACAAAACACGACCTTTGGCATATCTCGGCCAAATTACTAGGTATCAGAGCGAAACTTGGTAGGGTTGTTCGGCATCCCACTCCGAGCCTCCCTGCCAAATGTGGTGAAAATCGGCCGTTAGGGGGCGCTATAATTAACGTAGTGGCCTTTTGGTAAATAAGTCAATGCATTTAAATGGGAATAATTTGCAATGGAAATATCTCTGCAGCAGTAAATGCTATCATCACAAAACTTGAGGTTATTGTTTGACATGCCACTCTGCGGCTCTTCACCGGATGTGGTGATGATCGCCCTTTAGGGGGCGCTATAATTGAGGTAGAAGTGTTTGGGCCTTTTACGCAATGAAGAGGAAATTTGCAATTGCATTTCCTTACAGACTTTGGAGTTCGCACTTGGTCAAATTTCCTGACTTTTGCCTCGCCGCAGTGGCGCTTTGGGTTCTCCTTTCGCGGGCTCCGCTTTCACGGGCTCTTAGTGTCGTCAGGGGCGACTCGTGCCAGGGGGGACTGGCGCAGGGGGGCTTGGACCCCGTTCATAACTGCTTGCAGTTCTAGTTATCTGTTGTATTTGTACTATTTTTAGGCTATGTTTTTTCGTCTATGCACATTATAAAGCACTTTGTGACCCTGTCTGTGAAAAGCGCTGTATAAATAAATGTTACTTACTTACTTATTAGTGTTGTAAGTTAGCAGTAGACTTAACTAACCTGACCCAGGGTGAGTCTGATGAAAACTGCTGTCTGCCCAGTTCAGCTCTGAGATTTTCTCACATTGCACAGCGCTGTGAAGGAATAATCTCTGAGATTACGTTATGTTCTGCCAGCTCACAGCAACTTAATACAATAGCAGGAGTCAAAGGCTGTAACACCCACCACCCAAAAAAATAGTGTTTTTTGAACATTAAACCAAGTAAACCTATTCTGATATAACCTCTAAATACAATTATGAACCTGCAAATGAGCATACTATGAGCACTTTTATGCTGAAATAAATAGACCTATACAATAGTTATGTCTCCCTTTGTATTGGGTTGCCCTCTTATGGACATAATTAAAAACAAATAGATATCTGAATACATTTTAACCTATGTGTTTTAAGGTCAACACTAGGGGTGTTTATCACAACTTTCATCACGATACGATGTTTGGAGAACGATACGATATTTGCTGATGTCACGAAGTCCGCCACAATACGATTTTGATTCTGTTTAATTCAGCCCCCCACAACCAATAAGAGACAACATCATGTGCCCATTTAACACAATCAGTTCCATTTATATCAAAATAGGGTTTGACAATTTGATTACTGAGCTCTTCCAGCCATTTAAATGAAAAACAAACTTGCCCTCCTGTTGTTCACTATAAAGTGCCACATTTCTCATGTTTAAGTGCAAATGCTTTTTGGCAGTAAACTTAAAGAGCCCTTGATGATCTTTTAATTATTGCCATGGGAATTACACAATAATTATTATGATATGTATTGATGTTTTACCTTTGCATGGAGGATATTGGATTGTTGATCATTGAATCAATGTGTCGTTACAGCCCTAGTCAACTCCAGAGCTTTCGGGGATTCAACTTGAAGGAAAAACTCCATTTCCTTCTCCTCCGCCCATCCCTCTTCCTCTTCAGCAGGTGAAGTGGTTGCTATGCAACAGCCATAGTGCAGGGCAGTAGGAAGTGCTGTATGTTAATTCCAGGCTGTCACAGTGCAGAGCTGTGACTGCATGCGTCCAAGGACCCTGATCAGTTCCTATTTTTCACTTTGGCACTAAAGAGACTGATAAACTGTGAACCCTGCATCCTCCTTTATCCCCCTCTCTGACTCTTGGTCTGATGGATATCCATCAAGCTTTAAATGAAAGGATGTGCTGGGACATTTCTGCAGGGACAGCACATGTTCTTCTCTGCATCCAACAAATAGTCAGTCTCAAATATGATCCGGTTCTTAGAAAGCTTATTGTCATTGTCAACATCTCCCCTCCTGTGGAATATCTCTGCCTAGGCGCCACCTCCTGGTGACTCCTAATTAGGGCTGGGCACTGAACGTCAATACTTTTACGGCACCGAAAAAAATACTCCGATCCTATGAGTATCAAAAAAGGATTTATCTTTCGGTGCCAAATTTCGGTTCCAAAAGCGTCTGAGCGCATAAGCGCAAGCTTATCTGTCTCTCTGCATATTGACACAGAGCGGAGCTCCGACCGACACACACACACATGCGCAGAGCTGCAGACGGAGTAAACTACGTTGGCTCTGCAGTTTTGTTGAAGTCACAGCGAGTCACGGCAATGCCGATAAAGTACTTTCATGTGTGGTTACAGTTTTTCAGAACTGCGTTTGCTGCGATATGATATTAATGGCGAGCCGAAAGCGGTCGCGTGCTGTTGTTTTACACTTCCTCTGAGATGAGCAGGGGTTTCTGTACCCTGGTGACTGACTGACAGGCTGAGGTTGTAAAGCAAGGCAACTTTACTTCTACAGCAGCTTTCAGCAACAAGGCAATTCAATTACATTCCTTTGCACTTAAAGGAGAACTCCGGCCAATTTTTACGTTAATCTTGCTAAATATAACTATGCGAGACCTGTCTATAGCAAAAACAGTTAACGCAACAGCAGCTACCTAGACGGAGCTGCTGCAGCTAATGCCCACTGCTCCCACTTAGCTAAACGGCAGTTATGGGGGCATACATTAAATAGTGCCTTTGGGGATCTTAACAGACACAAAATGCAATTAAAATGTCTGTGTAACATGAACATGGCCCTTACATGACAACAAGATGCATTTTCAACATCCACCTACCCTGTTAGCTGCTAGCTAGCTAGCTGTCGTCTGGGACGAGAGTGTTCAGTCAGGCTTCAGTAATAATCATCATGCAGCAGTCGCGTGTGTATAGCATATATATATGGATATATATGATATATATCCATTTTGTGTGCGATCCATCTGGCGTTGGAGAGTAGTTCTCCTTTAAGTTAGTTCTTCATTAGTTCAATGTTGACAATAGGGCAGTCACCAAGTTTATTGTTAAAGGTTTGTGTCATTATGCAGTTTGCACTAAAAAGTCTGTTCTTTACATTCCTTTGCATTTTAGTGGCAAAAAGGTTTCTCTTTTTTTGTTAATTTTGGCCAAGTTGGGATTGATACCAATCCTGAGTATCTGACTGGCGCACCCCTATCCAAAAACCACAACCAGTTTTATTAATGTTACTCTGAGTGAGCAGTGTTACCAGAATTTTGTAATTTTGATAACTTTTTAAGGTGAAAAATAAAAGTTTTGTGTTTAATGTATTTATGTTGATGTTACTACTATGCCCTACTCCTAACAGGCTGGGACACCTAAAAATCAGCACAGATAGCAAGGACTTCCTAAGTTAAGAAAGTAGACAAAACTCTTTTCTTTCCTAGTCCTAGGTGTAGGCCAGTTAGGACTCATTGTTACCTTTGGGTGTTTCCTTCATCCAAACGTACTTGTGTCTGCAGGTTCCTTCCCTTCTTCCTGTTCTGTTGTTCAAACTGGGAAAGGAAAAGAATCCAGCGCTGGCTCACGCTGTGCTGAACTGCCTGCCCAACCTCGGGACTCACAAGGTACTGAGACCCTTCTATCAAATACAAAGCACTGCATGTCACACTTCTGTTGTGTATACCTTTATTATTTCAAATCATCCTCTCTGAGGATTTATTCATATTGTGAATATAAAGAAGTCTGTGTACGTGCAGAAGACTGTGAGAATATCCAGAGAGCTCATTTCAACAGACCTTAACCATTAACACCCACCGTGTGCTTTACTGTTGCAGCTTTGTGTCCCCATGGTGCTGCAGACTCTCCACATTCTGGCCAGCGCCCCAAAGCTGAGAGCAGTGGCACTGCGCCTTATGACCGCTCTGTGGAAGAAACAGGTCTGGGATCATAAGAAATGCTCATCATCATATTCATATACCTAGGCCTTCTTTAATATTTTCCCTGTATTTTATTCTTGCCCTGCTCTTCCTCCCATCTGACTTTGTTCCTTCCTGTAAGGACCGAGTGTACCCGGAGCTGCAGCGTCTGCTGGGCCAGCAAGACAGCAGGGTGGTGGTGGGGAGGGACTCCCAGTGGGAGCAGATACTGGCCCGGGCCGCCTGCCTCAGGGACGTCTGCAGGGAGAGGTCAGAGCCCCCCCTCCAAACACACACACACACACACATACACACACACACACACACACACACACATACACACACACACACACTGGACCTGAGAGAGGCATGGCATTAGGCTCTGACTGGCTGAATAGGGAAAGACCTCTGATGCTTAGACTTTGGTCATTTAAATTACATTCATATTTGGTAAGTGAAAATGTCACAGCTCCAGGGCTTTTACATCATGTATCACAGAAGTGTGTGTGTGTGTGTGTGTGTGTGTGTGTGTGTGTGTGTGTGTGTGTGTGTGTGTGTGTGTGTGTGTGTGTGTGTGTGTGTGTGTGTCAGGCCTTACCAACATGGAGGCGACATGTTGGCTGCCATTACACTCACTCTAAACCAGTGCACCAGACCAGACATGGCAACCCCTGCTGCTCTCGCCCTGCAAGGACTACAGGAGCTGTGCCGGGCGGAGGTATCACACACACACACACACACACACACACACACACACACACACACACACACACACACACACACACACACACGTAGCCAAGATTTCCTGCATGTACAGTAAGCGTAGCCACTGAGTGTTGCAAGGCTTATTTTCCAGGCTCTGGAACTCCCTCCCCTAAGAGATCTGCACCTCTGAGTCCCTCACCATCTTCCAGTCCCGCCTCAAGACCCATCTCTTCACCTCTGCCTATCTGTAGCCCCCTTTTCTTCTGTGACTGAATCTTGTTTTGCTTTGTCTTGTTTTCTTTTGCTTTGTTTTGTTTTGTCTTGTATTGTCCTGTTTTGTTTTACTTTCTAATCTAGCTCCCCTGTAAAGCGACTTTGAGTCTATGAAAAGCACTATATAAGTTCAATTTATTATTATTATTATTATTATTATTATTATTTTGCAGGTAGTGGACATCGTGTCAACATGGAGAAGTCTGGGCCCCGAGCTGAGCTGTGACTCGCGTCCGCTGATGGTCCGAGTCATCGCTGAACTTCTGGCTCTGGTTCCCCAGCTCACTGCCAAGTCAGAAGAATATGAGGTGTCTGATCTGATTATGTCACTGTTAGAGCTTTGTTTAGGTGTTTTTGTGTGTTCCTATCTGTGTGAACATCAGAAAGAAATATATAATTTGAAAATTGTAAGAAGTAATAACAAATAAGGTCTGATCAAAGTCAGGATGTGGTTAGCCTAGCTTAGCATACAGACAAGAAGCAGGGGAATCAGCTAGCCTGGCTCTGTGTAAAGTTCAGAATTACCCCTACCAACAGCTCTAATGATCACTGATTAACATGTTAAATATGTTAACTGAATAGTTACTCAAACAAAAAATGTAAAAAGCTCTGGTTTCCTGTAATAATGTCTGAGTGAACAGCAGCTGGGTGCAGTGACTGTGCAGCTTCCTGAAGTCTTGTTGTCACAGTGAAGTTGTCAGCTTTGGTACCATTGTGTCTGAACAGAGACCTAAACCTGTGCTTACCCGCTGTGTATCAGATTACCCCCGGTTCAGCTAGTGGCCTGGTGGATACACCGTTGTTCATCAAGAAATATGTAGTTCCAGCATGCAACTCCCACAAACCATTCTTTTGCATTTCCTTTTTGTGTACGGATTAAACAAACAAGACACAGAGCCAGGCTACCTGTTCCCCCTACTTCCTGTCTTTATGCTAAGCTAGGCTAACCACGTCCTGACTCCAGCTCTGTATATATCACACAGACATGAGACTGATGACATTGATCTTCTAAAGAAATAAGCATATTTCCCAAAATGTTGAACTAGAGCTGAAAACACAAGTTGAAATGTTTTCCCTCTTTTTTTCCAGAAACTAACTGAGGAGGTGGTCAGCTTTCTCTGGAATTATGCTGTGAGCAAGGTCTGTGTAATGTGTAATGTGTGTAATATGTGTGTGTGTGTGTGTGTGTGTGTGTGTGTGTGTGTGTGTGTGTGTGTGTGTGGCTGTGTCTGTGTGTGTCTGTGTCTGTGTCTGTGTCTGTGTGTGTCTGTGTGTGTGTGTGTGTGTGTGTGTGTGTGTGTGTGTGTGTGTGAGAGACACGTGTATGTTTCTTGTTCAAACCTTAGTCAGATAGTCATCTGTGTAAAAACAGTGTCTGCATCTCCTACAGTGTACTTGTATTTCAAATGTTGAGTCATCTTTGTACAAAGTGTGGAAAAGAAGGTGTATGTGTGTTTGCTGTAACAGGATGTGGAGGTGGCCAGCTGTGGCTACAGGGCTTTGGCAGATTTTCCTGAAGCGGTCCACACCATAAATCTTCTTCCTGAGGTGGTAAGTGGGTCCTTTCTATGACTTGACATTCCATATTGAATACAATCAAATTGAATAAAATCCGAGGATGCAAATGATGTGGCATATAGGGCTGCACTATATGAGGAAAATATGCAATGTTCAATAACATTGTTGAATATGGCGATAACGGTATTTCTTGCGATAAATAAACTGATATTAAAATGTACTCAGTTCTGCCTTTCTGCTGCTTTCAGTATTCTTTTCAAATAAAAAGAAATAAAACGAAATCATTTCTAACATTCTTTTATTGAACAAATTGAACATTGAATTAAATGTAAAAAGAACAACTTAGGAACGACAGTTACATTTTAATTTGCAGTTTTCTGCTGAGATTGTAACGCAAAAAATCTCTGAGTGTCTTTCGCCATATGTTGCTCTGATCCGGCTCAACAGAGACGCTAACTCTGGGAAATGTAAGGGCGGAGGGATCTGTGTGTATATCAACGATCTCTGGTGTCGCCAGTTCACCATTAAAGAAACATTATGTGATTCTAATGTCGAGATGCTCTGTTTGACATTAAGACCTTTCTATTTGCCACGAGAATTTGGATGTTTGCTGCTGTTTGTGGTGTATGTTCCACCTAGTGGCAAGGCTGCGTCGGCAGCAGTAACTATAGCGGACCATGTTCATAGACTGCTACAAAAACATCCAGATGCACCTACCATAGTGTTGGGGGACTTCAACCATTGTCACTTGGACACTGTACTACCTGGTTTTAGTCAGATGGTTAAAAGGGGACAAGGAAGGACAGAATACTTGACAAATGCTATGTGAATGTTAAAAATGCTTATGATTCCAGAATCAGACCTCCTATTGTAAATTCTGATCATAATGTGGTTTATCTCATCCCAACGTACAAAACAAAACTAAAAAGTTGTAAACCAGTAGAAAGAGAAATAAGACGATGGTCTCCTGAAGCAACTGAGATGCTTAAAGCGTGTTTTGATTTGACCGATTGGGAATTATTCCATAATCAAAATTCCCTAGAGGAAACTACTATAGTTACTACGGATTATATACATTTTTGTGTACAATTGGTTATTCTTACAAAAAGAATAAAGATATATCCAAACAATAAAAGGTTTGTGTCTAAGGACATTAAGGGTATTATAAATTCAAGGAAGGTGGCTTTTAAAAACAAAGATACCATCACAGGCAAACAACTGGACAGAGATTTGAAAAACAAACTTAGGGAGGCCAAACAGGTACACAGAAATCACTTAGAGGAGACATTCAAAGAAAGAAACCCCAAAAGATTATGGGACAAAAATGACTTCTAATAAACCCAGGCAATGATTCTATGTTTGCAAATGAGCTAAATACTTTTTTCTGTTGTTTTGACTCTACTGACCACTGTGAGGAATGTGTAAATGTAATTAAGACCATCACACCCTCGGACACTGAGAGGATTGTCATAACTGTGGAGGGGGTCAGGGGTATTTTCCAGTGTAACTACCCAAAGAAGGCACTAGGGCCTAACCACAGCAGTGCACATATTAAAATCCTGTGCCAGGGATTTAGCCCGTGTGGCAACCCATCTTTCAGTCGTCAGTGGACACACACACCATCCCAAAAGAGTGGAAAACGTTGCATATTAGGCTCCTCCCTAAAAAACTAAATCCCAAAGAATATAATGATTTTCGGCCAATAGCCCTTACATCAGTGATCATGAAGTCACTGGAAAAGATCATGGTTCGACATCTTAATATATATCTGTTGAAGCAACAAGACCCATTTCAATTTGCGTATAGACAAGGTCGTAGTACGGAGGATGCTGTGGTTACACTGGTGCACCTTATTTCCAAGCATCTTGACAAACCCAAAACATATGTCAGGGCTCTGTTTCTTGATTTCTCATCTGCATTTAATACAATTCAACCAAATTTACTTTTATCAAAAATGATTCAGTTTCAGATTAATCCTTATCTTATTCTTTGGTATTATTCATTTCTCTCAAACAGAGTTCAGCTAGTCAAAGTAAATGATATACTCTCTTCTCCAAAGATAACAAATGTTGGAGTTCCCCAGGGATGTATTAGCTCCCCTGTGTTGTTCACTTTATATACCTCTGACTGCACCACTACTTAGCCAAATCAGTTTTTGTTAAAGTACTCAGATGACTCAACTCTACTGACCTTGTTGAACAAATGTGATGAGCCTACTCTGTATCATGGAAATGTGGATTGGTTAGTTAAGTGGTGTGATGATAATGCTCTCATTATTAACACTGTGAAGACAGAGGAAATCATTTTTGGAATAACCCCGACTTGTCAACTGTCCTCAGTGAAGATTCATAACTCAGAAATCAGTCAAGTCTCGGTCTATAAATATTTGGGTGTCATGATAGACAAAACTCTCTCATGGACTTCTCATATAGATTATATTATCTGCAAAAAAATAAAAAATACAACAGCGTGTTTATTTTCTTCATAGATTGAGATCCTTTGGAGCTAGTAGCCAAATCATTTCTTTGTTTTTCACATCAGTAATTCAGAGTATCATGCTCTATTGTAGTACTGTGTGGCTAAGTAGCCTATCAGTTAAAAATAAAACAAAGCTATTCAATCAGATTAAAATTTGCTCAAAGATTATAGGATTACCTGTAGCACACTCCTTTCAGGAGGCTCACAATAACAGTATGCTTAGATTGGCCAGAAATATTTCAAATGACTCTTCACATGTCTTGCACAGTGACTATCAGCTTCTGCCTTCAAACAGACGCTTTAGAGTTCATTCTTTTAATTGCATCAGAATTAAAAACTCCTTCATACATCAATCTATCCTATTGTTAAACCAGCTACATTAAATCCAGTGCAATACTATTTCAGGGATATACGTCTCCAATGACATTGTCTATGTGTATGTCATTTTCTGGTGTACATGTTCTCTTTGTTCTTAGAATACTTGGAAGTTTATGTCATTTGTGGTAATGTTTCATGTATGTCTGTTACTGTTATCAATCTTATGCATGCTTATACATATGTGTATGTCCTCTTTTGTTTACGAACTTCCCAGGGATACACAAAGAATTTCAGCCTCGGCTGACAATAAAGTTGTATCGTATCGTATGTTGCAGCCTTTCACGATATGTATATTGCATTAGTTGATATTGAGATGACGGTTAAAAAAAAATATATATATTGTGCAGTCCTAGTGGCATATGATATGAAAACCTTCAATATCACAGTAAAAGGTTTTTAACAGGGTATATGCAGAGAAAGTTTTACAAATAATTATCTAAGGGCAGGCCTTGAAAGGTATTACAATATATATTCTTTATCTAACTATTCAAATGTCTTTTTTTTACTCATGTCATGTTGCTCTTAACATATGTAAAGCTTGCATGTCCATATAACACAGTGACTTAGCTCGTGCTGTTTTGAGTTGTGGTTTCATCTTAGGGCCCTACTTGAACGATTGAAGTGTCTGGTGCAGGTGTGTTTAGGGCGTGTACAAATCCACTTTTGCTAGTTTAACGGCGGAAAAAAGGATCCATGCACCAGGCGCCTGGTTCAAAAGGGTTGTACTTAGTGTCTTCATTAATCAGAGGTGTGTTTTGGGCGTAACATGCAATCAACCAATCAGAGAGTCATCTCCCATTCCCTTTAAAAGCCAGGCGCGTTTGGACCTTGGAGCATTGCTGTTATGATGGAGGATTTGCTGAGCAGGAAGGAGAGATGTTCAGGAGAAGAAACTGATCTGCTCGTACGTGAAGTGAAAGCAGATCATATCATAATACTATTTCACATTTTAATATTTTTATTTTTAATCTTTTGCATGTTTGTGTGCTGCTGTGTAACAAGCATAGTGTGAGCACGCTGTGCACGAGCCTAAGAGCATTTTAGTAATGTGCTGTTAAAATAACAATGAAATTAGTTAGTTATTGACTTTAGACCAGGTTTTTGTTGATCAATGGCGTGTTGTTGAAAAATATATGTGACCGCCAGCTCAAGGTCAGATAACGGCGGGGACTCCCAGCGCCAGCTGCTACTGCCCGAATGTCTCCTCTTGATATGTTCAAAGTAAAACACGACTCAAATAGATACAAAAATCCACACTGAAGCCAGGGAATCAGATGAGAAAAAGAAGTTTTAATGTGCACAAAAAGATAACACAGAAAAACCCTGAGCAAGTACCGGAAAGCTTGCTGCCACTCCTTTGTTCGTTTCTGCCTTATGTCACTCAAAAGAAAGACCCTCCCCCAGAGGAATTCTCCAATAGCCGTTTTTCAGAACATGCTTGTAAAATGTCAATTGGCTACTTTTGAGGTAAAACGTCCACTTTATTGGGGATTTTCCACCAGCTGGAATTACTTGCTGATTCAGCTTGTTTTTTAGCTGAGCTTGCAACTCGAGAGTTCATACTTAGGGCATTGGCTTTGCGCCCGCCATTGCTTTTGCTTCTATGTGGAGACCCCTGGTGGTGACAGAAGAGAAAAAAAGGTCTTTCTTGTTTCAAACCAGAATACATATCTTTTCTGTGCAACTGTACATTATTATGCATTATATATTTCCCCATAATTCAACTATGATAACCAGACTTTCACATTTTTTTTACACAACCGGCGCAACCACTTTCCGCTGCCTCAAGATAACAATACACCCAGAATGCACCTGAACACACCTCCCTGTAAGACCAGCACGCCCATGGGCCACAGATGGGGGCAGGTGTATTTGTTATTTAAACGACGTGGGCGCTGGACGGGAAACTGACGACTGCATCGGTCGTAAACTAGCAAAGACACTTGTGTTGGGCTTTGTGCTGCGCTGGGTGCAAGATAGGACCCTTAGTGTTTAGCTTAGTTGTAGGGATAGCCCTGGTGGCTCAGGAGGTAGAGCGGGTGTTCAATCCCTGGCCCCTGCAGGCAGCAGTCTTCAGTACCATTACTGAACATTATTGAGAAATTGTGAATGTGCATTAATGTTAAACTGGTGGTAATTTGGATTGTGGCTGCCACCAGTGTGTGACTGGTGTGAATGCTGCTAAAAGGGCCTATAAGTATCACTAAGACTAGAAAGAACCTATAAATGCAGTTTTTAAATGCCGTTTACCATTTATTAATCACCTGGCATTTCATCTAGCACCACCAGAAGAATATTTTATTTGTCCAATACTTTGGTCTGATTCTTCCTTCAAATGTTGGATATAGTATTATTCCATGATGTGACCTTCTCAGCATCTGTTTAAACATTTAAATTATAAAAATACAAAACCTCAGAATAAACTGAATACACTTAAATGGAATTAAAATGATCTGTAAAACTAACTAAATAATAAGATAAATATTGGAAGCAGTTTGTTAAGCTTTAGAACCACCGGGTTACACTTCAGTTTGTTTGTAGAATAGTTATGGTCATTTAGATTGGGGTTAATTTCTAGATGATGTTTTGTTCAGCTATAGATTTGTGATCAGTTTAGATCTCTTAACCCCGAATCCCGTGTTATTGCGGGCTGTTTTGATGGTCTTGTTGTTGCTGTATGTGTTGGCTCTGTAGGCCCGACCAGCTGCAAAGCCCCCTGGGAATGACCAGGATGAACAAGGGAAGGAGGAGGAGGAAGAAGAGAAGGATCTCTCCATCCCAGCCTCATCTTATGTGAAGCTGATGGCTCTCACCCCTGTCTCTGTTCTACCAGGTACGTTACACTCATGACTTCATACTGGTGCTGTGCTGTTTCAGCTGGGCCAGACTAACACTACTGGCAGTGTTCCTGGTGGGAAGCCAGTGAGGGGTCATGTTGGAGGAGGGGTTGGATTTGGGACACACCTCTGCTACTGTTTATCATTATGGGTCTTACTTAGGGTTGGGTACCGAAACCCGGTGCTAAACGACCGGCATCTACCGGACCGAATGACAACCCAGATTTCGGTGCCACTTCAAAGTCTGCGCTGCTCTCTGGTGCTCTGAAATGGACGTTACAGGCAACAGAGGCATCGCTGCATGGATCAACATTACTAACTCTAGTTAACATTACACTTGGGAAGACCCAGGACTAGGTGGAGGGATTACATCTCCAACCTGGCCTGGGAACGCCTCGGAATCCCCCAGTCAGAGCTGGTTAATGTGGCTCGGGAAAGGGAAGTTTGGGGTCCCCTGCTGGAGCTGCTGCCCCCACGACCCGACACCGGATAAGCGGAGGATGGATGGATGGGCAGCAGTAACTAAGGGTGCTCCGATCAGGATTTTTGGGGCCGATCACCGATTGCTGGCAGACGTATCGGCCGATACCGATCACCGATCACTTTTATGAACTGAAAATTACGCCATTACGTAACAGTCACACATGTTTAGAGAATGTATCAGGAACTGTTTGGCTTTTTGTCCTAGCTCAAAATCTAAAAAATGTCCTTTCAATCACTGCAGACATTTCTTCAGCGCACACACACACACACACACACACACACATACACACATACACACACACAGACACACACAGACGGACAGACACACACACCGTTACACACGGACCGACATATTCACACACACACACACACACACACACACACACACACACACACACACACACACACACACACACACACACACACACAGGGAAACAGCTGTTTGAGTGGAGCCGGAGCTGCTAGCTACACGACTCCGCTCTGCCTTAGCGTTAGCTAACTTTGAAAACTCCTCATCCTCCTTTCTGTGACTAACCTTCAAATGTCTGATGAGGTTGGTGGTGTTAAAATGTCTTTGGAGCTTTCCGCCTCGTGGTATTTCCTTGGCACACACGTTGCTAATCGCTAATGTATTGTCTTTACAATACAGCGGAGCGGTGCTCCAGAGGCAGTAGAAGCGTCAGAATGGCGTAATCGCAAACACGTTTGCCGGCGCACCACCGGTGGGAGTCGCTTTTTAAAAGCGGTAACCGCCTTCCTACCGCCTTCGTTCCGCGGCCGGCCGCGGGCCAACAGCTGTTCTGCCGCCGTTCAGACACCTTGTAGAACTGCCAGACCGGTGAATGTAGGGACGCCGCCATTTTAGCTCCATGTAGAAAATGTTCTCAGGAGTAGTGCGCTCTTAATACATCCATGGTAGTGCGTCATCTGATCGGCCTATCTGATCGGCCTTTATGGAGACCACCGATCAAACTATTTAAAGCCATTATCGGCCGATACCGATCGGTGACCGATCGATCGGAGCACCCTTAGCAGTAACGTTAGACTTCATTGTCCCGAAGGTGAAATTCTTTGTCACAACACTGTACGTTACAGAAAAACAGAAGTACAAACATAACATAATGACATGCAGAAAAACAACACAAACCGATAACATACAAAGTGGCACTGATGTGTATTATCTGCGTGTTTTGTTTTGGGCTGCCATGGCTGCAGACACGGGGCTTTTGCCATTGCAAGCTATCTTAGCCTACTGTGAGCTAATAGCTGGCTTAAACCAATTGAAATGCTGACAGCTAAACGCTCTAGCATGTGTCTGTATTTTACTGGAAAAGATTCCAACAGTCTGCAGCTAAAGACACAGAGCAGACTAGCTGACCTTTGAGACACCGTGGACATTGTCGCTGTCCAAGTTGTCAGAGAACATCACTGCCGGGACATTTGAGAAACGCTCGAGAAACTCCAGCTGTTGTTGAAATAAGTTATTTTTATTAGCTTTTAAATAAATCATTGTTTTTACCATATAGCCTTAGCAATAAACAAGGTAGTATTTAGTTAGTATTTAACTGTTGTTTTGTGCTTTATTTTTTAGGCACTGGCACCGTTTTAAAAGTATCGCCGATACTCAACCCTAGTCTTGCATTATAGTTCTGGGAAGTTGAATTGCAGCAGTTCAGTCTCACATATTTTTAGTACTCCTTATGAACCTAAATAAATAAATTTGCAGTCCGTTTACTATTTATTAATCACCTGGCATTTCATCTAGCACCACCAGAAGAATATTTTATTACTTAATACTTTGGTCTGATTCTTCCTTCAAATGTTGGATATGGTAGTAGTAGTAGTATTATTCCATGATGTGACCTTCTCAGCATCTGTTTAAACATTTAAATTATAAAAATACAAAACCTCAGAATAAACTGAATACACTTAAATGGAATTAAAATGAACTGTAAAAATAATAAGATAAATACTGGAAGCAGTTTGTTAAGCTTTAGAACCACCGGGTTACACTTCAGTGATCTGTTTGTAGAATAGTTATGGTCATTTAGATTGGGGTTCATATAGATTTTTTTCTTCTCAGCCTTCGAGCTCTTCCTGACCTCACTGGTGAAGCAGGAGATGAGCCAGATGCCACGGGGGGTGTACTTCTCTGCCCTGAGGGGGGGGAACCTGCGTTCAGACCAGGGTAAAACAATGGCAGGGATTCCCTCATTCATGCTGAAAACCTACGAGAAAAACAAGCAGCCTGGGCTGAAGCCTGGACTAGCAGGTGAGCTAATCTATCCCCTATCTGTGTGAACCTTAAGATGTTCCATTGTTGTTTACCAGGTTTGTGGTCAGGTTCTATTGTACAGATGTGTGTTGTGTCCACCCTCAGCTACTGTGCACCTTACATATTTGACAAAGACATGTTGCAGGGATCATGTGATGTACAGGCTGCTTCCAAAAAGTAATTTCTGTGGCTTTAACTGAAATCACAGGAGACAAGTTGTTACTTTTTAACATAATAAATAAAGCAGTCTCTGTGCTGTGTGTGTGTGCGTGTGTGTGTGTGTGTCCGTGTGTGTGTGTGTGTGTGTGTGTGTGTGTGTGTGTGTGTGTGTGTGTGTGTGTGTGTGTGTGTGTGTGTGTGTGTGTGTGTGTGTGTGTGTGCGTGCGTGCGTGCGTGTGTTAGCTGGACTGCTGCTCTGTTATGAGCTGCCTGTGCAGACGGACCGTGATGGCAGACCGATCGATCGTTTCCTCTTGAGCCGCAGCCGCAGCTACCAGCAGACCTTGGCAGCCCTCATTCATGAAGTACGTCTAAACCTTTTCTTCCTCTGCCTCTCCTCTTTGGTTTTAATGATTTCAAATGGTCCCAAAAAGTGCTTGTTGTTTTGGATATGTAGGTGAACATCCAGCCGTCTGAATGGCACCGCGCTCTCCTCCTGCCCCAGGCCTGGCGAGGGTTCATGAGCCGAGCGTTCCACGCTGTCCTACAGGTAAGTGCTTCTGGCTACTGACAGATGGATGACAGATTTATTGAAGAATTGATCAATACTACCTATGTGGTTCTAGAGGAAACTGATAACAAGAGCAAGGAGGAAAGGTGGTTTCCATCTCAAAGGGGTTTCATCAGGACAGAGGTCATGACTAACAGATTAATAACACCTGTTTCCATAACTGAAAATTCACCAGAAATAAAGATCATATCATGACTTGATCTTCTAAACAGACAGACTGCACTTTACAGGCCATAAAAGGCTTACACAGCATGTATGGAAGTCTGTGGCTTCCAATATTTATTACATTGCATTACATGTCATTTAGCAGACGCTTTTATCCAAAGCGACTTACAATTAAGTGCTTTCAACTGTGAAGGTACAAACTCGAGACAGCAAGTATTAAGTGCAAGTACATTAGCTTTAAATAAGTAAAGCTACAAAGAGATATGAAAGTGCAAGTACATAGCTTTGAATAAGTAAAACTACAAAGAGACATGAAAGCGCAGGTTCAATTTTTTTTTTTTTTTTTTTTTTTTATCCGAAGTGTAGTCGGAAGAGATGTGTTTTTAGCCTTCGGCGGAATGTGTGTAGGCTTTCGGCCATCCTGATGTCGGTGGGGAGCTCGTTCCACCATTTGGGAGCCAGGACGGTGAACAGTCGGGATTTCGTTGAGTGATTAGTTCTCCCTCGCTGTTGAGGAGCAGCAAGCAGTTTGGCAGATGCAGAGCAAAGTGGGCGGGTTGGGGTATCTGGTTGGACCATGTCCTGGATGTAAACTGGGGCTGATCCAGTAGTGGCCCTGTATGTAAGTACTAGTGTCTTGATGCGGGCAGCAACTGGTAACCAGTGAAGAGAGCGGAGGAGCGGTGTAGTGTGAGAGAACTTGGTGAGGTTGAAGACAAGCCGAGCTGCTGCGTTCTGAATGAGCTGCAGGGGTCGGATGGCACATGCCGGCAAGCCAATCAGGAGGGAGTTGCAGTAGTCTAGACGTGAGATGACTAGAGCCTGAACCAGAACCTGGGCCGCCTTCTGCGTTAGAAGGGGACGTATCCTTCTGATGTTATGCAGCATGTATCTACAAGATCGGGTGGTTGCAGCAATGTTAGCAGTGAAAGAGAGTTGGTCGTCAAGTGTCACACCCAGGTTTCTAGCAGTCTGGGTGGGGACTACCACAGAGTTGTCAATTGTTATAGTCAGGTCTTGGGTAGGAGAGCCTTTCCCTGGAATGAAAAGGAGCTCAGTCTTGTCAAGGTTGAGTTTCAGATGGTGTGTGGACATCCAAGAGGAGATGTCAGTTAGACAGGCCGAGATACATGCTGCTACTTGAGTTTCAGACTCAGGAAAGGAGAGTATTAGTTGGGTGTCATCTGCGTAGCTGTGATAAGAAAAGCCGTGGGACTGAATGACAGACCCAAGAGAGTTGGTGTACAGAGAAAAGAGGAGGGGACCCAGGACTGATCCCTGAGGAACCCCAGTTTTGAGTGGGCAAGGATCTGAGCTAGATCCTCTCCAAGTTACCCGGTAGGTGCGGTCTGTCAGGTAAGATGTGAGTAATGATAGCGCAGAGCCTGAGACACCCAGATTCTGGAGTGTCGAAATGAGGATCTGGTGGTTCACTGTGTCAAAGGCAGCAGAAAGGTCCAGAAGGATGATGATGGAAGAAAGATCGGTTGTTCTAGCGATGTGAAGCTGCTCGGTGACAGCAAGGAGGGCAGTTTCTGTTGAATGACCAGCCTTGAAGCCAGACTGGTGGGGATCAAGAAGGTTGTTCTGGTGGAGATAGGTAGAGAGTTGATTATAAATGGCACGCTCAAGAGTCTTAGATAGAAATGGAAGAAGGGAGACGGGTCTGTAGTTATTTACATCAGAGGAATCGAGTGTTGGTTTTTTGAGTAGTGGGGTCACTCTTGCCTCCTTGAGGGCATCGGGGAAACAGCCAGTTGACAAGGAGATGTTAATGAGATGAGTGAGGAAAGGAAGGAGGTCAGAAGCAATGGACTGGAGAAGGTGAGAAGGGATAGGATCCAGGGGGCAGGTGGTTGGGCGGGCAGAGGTAATCAACGTAAGAATTTGATTTGGAGATAGAGGGGTGAAAGAGGAGAGAGTACTGGATGTGATGGATGGTAAGGTGATTTCAGAAGGTGTGGTGGAGAATGAAGAGCGTATGTCATCTATCTTTTTTACAAAGTAGTTGACAAAGTGGGTTGGTAGGAGGGTGGAGGGAGGAGGTGGACTGGGGGAATCTAGCAGGTTAGAGAAGATGGAAAAAAGTGTTTTGGGGTTAGAGAAAGAGGATTCAATTTTGGTTTGATAAAAAGAGCTTTTTGCTGCAGAAATAGAGGCAGCGAAGGAGGAAAGAAGAGACTGATAGGTAAGAAGATCAGCTGGGTGTTTAGATTTCCGCCATTTCCTTTCCGCTGCCCATATAGTTGATCTTTCAGCACGCACTGAGTCAGATAACCACGGCGCTGGGGAGGACTTGCGAGCGTGTCGTGAAGTAAGAGGGCAGAGAGAGTCGAGAGAGGAGGATAGAGTAGAGAGTAGAGTGTCTGTGGCAGCGTTGGGAGGCATGAGTGAGAGAGTCAGATGGGGGAGGGTTGATAAAGTACATGCCGACAAAGAAGAAGGAGAGAGTGAACGAATATTACGGCGGACAGGTATAGTGTCTCTTGAGATAGGGTTGTGAGCTTGGGATAGTGGCAGAGAGAAAGAGATGAAGAAGTGGTCTGAGGTATGGAGTGGAGTAACAGTGAGGTTGGATGTAGAGCAGTTTCTGGTGAAT
The DNA here is from genome assembly GCA_023631565.1 of Gymnocephalus cernua. Lineage (NCBI taxonomy): Eukaryota > Metazoa > Chordata > Actinopteri > Perciformes > Percidae > Gymnocephalus > Gymnocephalus cernua. The sequence goes on from CM042445.1 coordinate 28,684,495, forward strand.
ATGAGATCTAGGTGGTTGCCAGCTTTGTGAGTGGGTGGTGAAGGAGAGAGTGAGAGGGCAAAAGAAGAGAGAAGGTGAATAAAGGCAGCCGATTTCTCGGTCTGGATGTTGAAGTCACCCAGAAGTACCAGCGGAGGGCCAGTTTCAGGGATGTTTGAAAGAAGGACATCCAGCTCCTCCAAAAACTCCCCCAAGGGACCTGGTGGGCGGTAGATGACAATGATGACTAGTTGTACCGGATGCGTTATGGTGACAGCATGAAGTTCAAAAGAGAGTGAAGTGAACTGTGGCAGTGGGTAGAGAGAGAATCTCCTCTTGGGGTTAATGAGCAAGCCTGTACCCCCGCCTCTACCAGTGGGTCTTGGTGTGTGGCTGAAAGAGTAGGCAGAAGAGAGAGCAGCAGGGGTGGATGTGTTGGTTGGTGTAATCAAAGGTCTCAGTGAGAGCAAGGAAGTCAAGGGAATAAGGGTGCTCCGATCAGGATTTTTGGGGCCGATCACCGATCACCGATTGCTGGCAGACGTATCGGCCGATACCGATCACCGATCACTTTTATGAACTGAAAATTACGCCATTACGTAACAGTCACACATGTTTAGAGAATGTATCAGTAATTGTTTGGCTTTCTGTCCTAGCTCAAAATCTAAAAAATGTCCTTTCAATCACTGCAGACATTTCTTCAGCACACACAGACACACACAGTCAGTCACACACACACAGTCAGTCACACACACACACACACACGGACCGACACACACACACACACACACACACACACACACACACACACACACACACGGACTAACACATACACACAGGGAAACAGCTGTTTGAGCGGCGCCGGAGCTGCTAGCTACACGACTCCGCTCTGCCTTAGCGTTAGCTAACTGTGAAAACTCCTCATCCTCCTTTCTGTGACTAACCTTCAAATGTCTGATGAGGTTGGTGGTGTTAAAATGTCTTTGGAGCTTTCCGCCTCGTGGTATTTCCTTGGCACACACGATGCAAATCGCTAATGTATTGTCTTTTTCCCAGATAGCAATGAGTCGGCAACCACCGGCGGTGCTCCAGAGGCAGTAGAAGCGTCAGAATGGCATAATCGCAAACACGTTTGCCGGAGCACCACCGGTGGGAGTCGCTTTTTAAAAGTGATAGCCGCCTTCCTACGGCCTTCGTTCCGCGGCCGGCCGCGGGCCAACTGCTGTTCTGCCGCCGTTCAGACACCTTGTAGAACTGCCAGACCGCTGAATGTAGGGACGCCGACATTTTAGAAAAAACATTGAAAATGTTCTCAGGAGTAGTGCGCTCTTAATACATCCATGATAGTGCGTCATCTGATCGGCCTATCTGATCGGCATTTATGGAGACCACCGATCAAACTATTTAAAGCCATTATCGGCCGATACCGATCGGTGACCGATCGATCGGAGCACCCTTAGGAATTGAGGCTGGCAAGGCCAGACATGAACTCAGTTTTGCGAGTGGCAGACTGGCAGTTCCACAGGCCACCTGCAACAAGGTGTTGAGTGTGTGTGGAACGGGTTGGATAGGTAAGAGAGTAGAGGTTGCGGAAATGTTGCGAGCTAATGCGTGGTTTGTAGTATCTCCGAGGGGAAACACGGACAGGGATAGAGAAGCAGCACATTACTGGATAAAGACACCGAGCAGTGCAAGTGAGAAATGAGATATCAAGCCCACTTCACTTCCCACTTAGCCTACCACAAAGACTCCTGCGTAGACTCCTTTATCTTTGTCCTCCGAGTCTTCGTCTGATGAGGCTGCCGCTGAAGCTGCCGCTTCACGCAAATGCCAAAAATTAAATACGAGGAGATTCGTGTTGGCAACAGGTGGGGAGACCACACCCTTGCTAATCACTCAAAGCACCTGAGAGTCGTTTAACTCCACTCCAAATTCACACTTCACACTAACTAGTTTCAGTGTAACAACCAATCCAAGCCTAGCAACACAAGCAAAGTAGCAAAACACAGCAGTAGAGAGTAGAGAAGAAGAAGAAGCAGCAGCAAAACCCAAATAAAGTACTTAGCTTAAATCTAGCAGGCAGAAGTCAGTTCCTTCACAAATCAGAAGCACTCTGACTATTGGTCTGATTTCAGCTTACTTATGTAACCAGACACAGGTATTCAAATTAAATTATTATTATTTATTTTATGATTCAAAGATTTAAAAAAAAATGAAGCCCAAGAAAACATGGGCAGGTAAAACAAACAAGCCCACCTAATCCCATATTGAGTTGGAAAATTAACTTTTGACCATGAAAATAGGATTATGTCATTATAACAAAAGGTCCACTTACTATTTTTAACCCCAGCCAGTCTATATCATCAGATGGTTTGTTCAGTTGTCATGGAAGTCACTTATTTGTTATCACATGACCTATGTATGGAACTATTACATGTTAACTAGGGATGCAGCGCTTTACTGATTTCACTATTAACCTTTAAAACATCACGGTTAATTAATCGTAAAGGCTCCACTACACCGAGGGTTAACTGACTGCACGTTATGTGTAGCAGTGTGTGCAGTTCTTATTTAACCTCCTTGACAACATAAATGTTTGCATTTGCGCACGATAGTGTTACGTTCGTACAAGTCAAAACTCCGCAACAGCTCACTGACGTTAACACTAAACGTTACTTACTCTTCTATTCAATTCAGTTCAAATTTATTTATAGTATCAAATCATAACAGGAGTTATCTCAGGACACTTTACAGATAGAGTAGGTCTAGACCACTCTATAATTTACAAAGACCCAATTCCAGTAATTCCCCCAAGAGCAAGCATTTAGTGCAACAGTGGCGAGGAAAAACTCCCTTTTAGGAAGAAACCTGGGACAGACCCAGACTCTTGGTAGGTGGTGTCTGACGGAGTCGGTTGGGGGTGTTATGAACAGAGGCAATAATAGTCACAGTAAAGATAATGAAACAGTGACTAGAAATAGTGGTTGTAGTAATTCATGGCATATCAGGGCACTGCAGGGCGTTACAGGATGTAGCATGGCACAGCAGAGCATAGCCAGACGTAGCAGGACTTCTTCATCCCCTGTGGGACATAAGGCTGCAAAGAGATCTATCCATCGCATTTATTCCTTGGTAACATTATTATTTTTAAGGGTATAATCCGGGGTTGGAATTCAGCCGGGGACCTTTGTTTCATATTTTTAAGTCCAGTTTGATGTTTAATTTTCCAGTTAAGGTTGCACATTTTCTGTTTTTGAAAATAAAAAAAATCATCTCACATTGAATTTTACTATAATGGGTGTCTTTTGCTTGTAAAAAAATATTTTTAAAAGTGTTTTTGTCATACATCATGCACACAGAATTTGGAAATTATTTTTTTATTTTTTTGGTAAAATCATTTCATTTTAGTATTGGCATAGATAGGGCTGTGTTTTGATCTGACGGTCCAACTAGTCATTACAATTACTGGGGAAGTTTAATGGGATCTGTATTACTCAGTAATGACACCAATTTTATTGCAACAACTTTTAATTACATCTGTTTTACATGGTTATTATTCCAATTTCTTCGGTGTACTTTCAATGTTTTGCCATCATATTGGCCTTCAAAAACCCTGTACCTGTTGAATCCCAAACTGTACGTTGGTCTGACCGAATGAATGGGATGTCCTGCATGGTCAAATGAAATGTGTGCTTTTCTTCGGTGTATGTCTTCAGGGTCGACGTGCTGATTTGGAGATGCAGCAGAAACAAGGCAAAGAAGAAGCACAGGAACTGCAGTACAAACAGCACTGTGCCTGGCTGTGGTGAGAATCACACACACACACACACACACACACGCGCGCAGAGTAAAGACAAACGTGCTGTAGCAGCCAGGTGAGATGAAAGGACAGAGTGTGTGTTAAGGGTTTTTTATAGTCGAAAAATGCAACTACACATCGCAGCGACGCATGTCACTGGGCCGTGTCTTGGTAGCGTTGCATTTCCCCCCCCCCCCCCCCCCCCCGACTCATTTCCCAGTTCTCCTTCTCCATCAACAACATGAAATCAAGGAGAGGGGTAACTTCTCCTGCTCCAGATTTCCCACCGTGGTCAGAAAGAACAGAGGAGACACTTTGTTTCTCTCACTATGACTCTAGAGTCACTACTCACTCTGAAGATAATCACTGTCACTCTCTCACTTCCTCCTGCTCTAAAACACACCCCCCCCCCCACACACACACATGCTGGCTTGACGCACGCACCAGCGCACAAGTATAAACATCAGGCCGCTTACGTAGGCTATGGCGAAAGCTCTGCATGGAGCCTCTGCACAACCATAAAAACCCCTTCAGTGTGTCTTTGTATACATGCTGCTGTTGTTCACACATCTTGTATTAGCAGGTCCTGCATTTTTCTTTCATCCTTTCTTGCTTGTCTCTCTGTCAGGGCCAGAGATCAGCTGACAGATGTCGTCAAAGCTGCTGCAAAGTGAGTCCTGCTTCACACACCTTCAGTTTCACAGGACAACACTGGTGTTTCAGCCTGATGTACTGAGTTGAATTCAGCTGTGATCCCTGGGCTTCTGAGTGTCCATGCTAACAGCTGTGTGATCCCTGGGCTTCTGAGTGTCCATGCTAACAGCTGTGTGATCCCTGGGCTTCTGAGTGTCCATGCTAACAGCTGTGTGATCCCTGGGCTTCTGAGTGTCCATGCTAACAGCTGTGTGATCCCTGGGCTTCTGAGTGTCCATGCTAACAGCTGTGTGATCCCTGGGCTTCTGAGTGTCCATGCTAACAGCTGTGTGTTGTTGTGTTGTTCAGGGACAGTCCTGTTGTCCAGGGGAACTCCATCCTGGCTCTGAGCGGCCTGGCTGCTGTCCTGGCTAAATATGAGAGCAACCTGCCTGCTGATAGCGACGGCAGCCTCAGGGTAACAATCTCAATATGTTATGTGTTATTCATCAAATACTTACTTACTTCATCACTGTGTGATACTATACAGTGTCTCTGTCATTGTAAAACTTAAAAACCTCACCTTTGGTTGCTCTTCATGAAAGTTATGGTAGGTGGTCACTTTAGTTCGGAATTTCTTAATTTATATTTATTTTGATTTTAGAAATGTAAATTATTTTTTAGCTTTAAAACAATCTAAAACAGTGGTATTAATATTTATGAAGTGAATTATTACCAGACGCTTGATAAGTGTTGATGAATTCATCATAGATATAGAGCTTATGAAAACCCATCATCAGCTGTATATGATTAATCTGACTCATGTTTTCATTCAAGTGTGGACATTTTAGATGAAATGTGTCCTAGCAGGCAGACGATGTATATCTATATAGAAGTATCTTTATGAAAATGTGGACTGTGTTCTAAATAAACAAATAACTACATGATACATGTACTTCCTGTCTATCAACAATAGTCCAAAACATAATATATCTCTCAATAATCAAAGAGAGGCCATAGTATGTAACAGGTGTTATCCAGCCATTCACAGAACAACAGCAGGACAGCAGAGCTCTGTCCCCAAACAAAGCTGTGATTGAGTTGATGGTGGGACTACGTAAGTGTAGGAAACTCCACAGTTCTTTAATATTCCTTCCTGACCTGTGCCTGCAGGCTGGCCCAGAGTTTGTGCCCACAGCCAGCTGGTTGGCCATGGTGCTCCACACCCTGCTCAGTATCAGCAGCAGCAGCTGCAAGGCCAGAGGACAAGTCTTCCCATGGTTCCTACATGTGAGTTTTTCCCTTGCTGTTTTTATGGCTTTGTATAGCTTCTATAAATGTAAGCATTCGGTGCTTAATGTACAGTAGGTTACGGCAGGTAGGCACTTGGTACATTTATGTTTTCAATCCAGTTTTCAATCTTACTCTTGAAATTGCCCTTAGGCTTGAGATAAAACCCCATTAAATCACTTTTTTTTAATGTGTATCAAATCAAATGTGAAAACAGTTAATGAAGTGATTTTGGTTGTTGCATCCAGACGAATCCTTTTGGTTAAGTTTTCATTGTTACAGTATTAAGTCTCATTGCTACAGTCTGTAGATAGAATCAAACTACAACTACAGCATGTAGCATACATGCATTGTATCAGTCTATGCTTTATACATATATGTGCATAGAACTATTGGTTAAAGACAGACTTGAAGCTATCATTTCAGTTGCAACTTAGAGCTGAGCAATATATCGATATTACATCCACATTGATATCTGAGACTAGATATCGTCTTAGATTTTGGATATCGTAATATGACACAAGTGTTGTCTTTTCCTGGTTTAAAGGCTGCATTACAGTAAAGTGATGTCATTTTGTGAACTTACCAGACTGTTCTAGCTGTTTTATTATTTGCCTTTACCCACTTAGTCATTCTATTCACATTACTGATGATTATTTATCTAAAATCTTATGGTGTACATTTTTTGTGAAAGCACCAATAGTCAACCCTACAATATTGCGGCAATATCGTCATTGAGGTATTTGGTCAAACATATTGTGATTCTCACATATCGCCCAACTGCATAATTTGCCTGGCTGACACACAGGTGAGTGTGTGTACTTAATGAGAAAAGGACATGTAATGAGCCTTGAATTCCTGCAGGTGTCCTTGTTGCTCTGCTGTATCTATCTGCGCTGCACTGAGAATGTGTTAGGACCTGTGAACCCAGCACAGCGCTGATTGATCATGTCTGGCTTCATGGAGTCTGTGGCTGGTGTGTCCGTCTGCAGACTCTTCCAGCTGCAGAAGCAATCCAACCCCCCTGACACCCTCCTCCTTCCCCTGCAGCGCTCCTACTCGGGGGAGAACACAGCGAGTGCTATCGCTCGCTCCTGTGCCAGTCTGGCGCTGTCCCTGCTGGTCCCAGTGCTGGTGGTGTGGCAGCGGGACGGTCTGGCCCAGGTCCTGTCGGCGCTGCAGGCCGGCCTGCCGGGCTCCCCCACCGCCGACGACTCCCAGGCTGTCCAGTTCCACTCGGGCCTGGCGCTCGGCATGGTGCTGTCCAGTCTGCAGCAGCAGCGCCTGAGGTAGAGTCTGGAGAAGTGACCTAACATGTGCTAGGGGCCGTCTGTGATTGGTGAGCTGACGGCCCGTCTGTCTCTCTCTGTTATCCAGTGATGTCTCTGTGGACGCTGATCTCCTCTCCAGCTCTCTGGACGCTCTGGAAAGTTGCTCCTTCAACCCCGACCTGGAATACAAGTCAGTGCTGAGTCCTTAGACATGATGTCACGTATTAACCAGTAACAATATGCTGTATGCTTTGGAACAGTGGTTTCCAACTGGTGGTTTGTGTGCATGTGAGTCAACGTTGTCATAAAGAAGTATTTTGAAGTTTAGTGAAATTTAGGGCAGTGTACCCAATTCAATACTTTTTAGGCACCGGCCGAATTGCCTCTAAAGTATTGAGTATTGAAAAATGCCTCGTCATTCAATGTCAATACCTAAGGGGTAAAACTCATCAGCGTCAGTGAGCCAATCAGCATGCAGCATGCTTCTACCTAGATCTAATAATGTCTGTGATTGGAACGTTACACGTTGTAGAGACACGCAGGAAAAACTCTACGTTACACAGAGACGGGGCTCATGTAGTCGGAGCTGGAAAATAGATACAAAGATTTGTGCTGTAACGTTGTAATTTCTTTTTGTTTTATAAAATTGGTATCGAAAAAAGTATAATTTAGGGACCGCTACGTATAAGTCACGGTATTGGTGTCGGTACTGGTATTGAATACCCAGCCCTAGTGAAATTCTGGCATTGTACTTTTATTGTGAAATATCCTTTTCTACTGCAGAATTAGTGAAGAAGCAATAAAGTGCAACTTAATACTATTAGCCATGGATGTCATGTCCATTGGTGGTCCAGCATGCTGTGCTGCCTGCTGTGAGATTTAGTTTCCTGTTTCCTGTTTCCTTGCTCCTCTGTGCTCTCCTGCAGTACTGGCTGTATGTTAGGCCTGGCTCTGGTGCTCACAGCTCTCTGCAGTAGTGGACAGACAGACCAACATGTCCGCGTCACCCAAACACTGGACAAACTTCTGTCCAACCTGCAGGACAGCAGTGGGCAGGGACGCATGCTACAAGAGGTAAAACCGCTCAACACTACACTAGTTTTATTCTCCTTTGTTTCACTTATTGGTCGTATGTGTTTCACTTTTCAACAATTTTGTTTGATTGAATTTTTAAATAATCCTTAAAATAACTAGTCACAGTATACACAGTAACATCATCATCATTTAGTAGTAGTATTTATAGTAAAGCAGCACTTTTCTGTTTACTCTACTAACACTAAATGTGAGGCGTGATGTTGGTGTCTCATAATGTTTCTACTCCCTTTAGTCAAAATCTGTTCTAAAGCATGCAGAAGTTGTGCTTACTCCACTGACACTGACCATAACTTTAATAGACCCAGTGTAAGGATGTAGAGCGTACAGGCTGAGAGTAAAAACCTGAACCTCTATTAGAAAATGATTTGTTATATGGAATGGTATTTGAAGGAGGATTGTTTGATTTGAATATGTCCACCTGTGCAGGTCTTGGCGTACTCTGTGGCATGTGTGGGTGTCTCGGCCTTCATCGGAGGCCTTATAGACGCTGCCAAGGCTGAGGAGGTGATGAGCACTCTGCGCACCCTGACTGAGGAGAGCCAACAGGTCAGCAGCAGTAAGACTGTTTCAGGGCCAATAACTGCTGCCGCTGCACCAATCCGCCTGTCCATCTCACGCTCCATTCTACCCTCACTCGTACCCCGAAATACTTGAACTTCTTGAACTGTGGTCACCTGTTGCTATAGAAAAAAAAAAGATTTAGTATTTTGTAAGTACAGTGTGTACTAAGCAGCATTCTAAGGCCTTAGCTGAAGTCTAACCACTGTTTTCTATGCTTCTATGTTGATGTTTAGACTCCAGGCTTCTCCCTGGCTCTGGGCTTGGTGGTCCAAGGCCTGTCTGTGTCCGGCCACGGTAAAGCAGAGGACATCCATCCTCGTCTGCTGGCTGCTTGGATCAAGATCTTATTGGCCGAGGTACTACATTTTCCTATTTACAGCTGCATTGGATACTGTGTTTCTACATCATGTACCTAGCTTGTCTGTCTGAATCAGAGTGGGGTCACCATATTGAAGAATGTGCTATCACCATTAAAGGTGGAGTCTGTGATTCTCAACAGCCAAACAAACACACCTGTCCTGCTAGCCCTTCAGAAGGTTAGCATGTGTGAGATTTACCCTCCGTCTCGCTCCCGCTGCCTTTCTCTCCATCCACCATGGCCTGTCCCTGTCCTGTGCTGGAGTTAGTTTCCCGTTTACAGAGCCAGCTGTGGATGAACATCAGCACACACACAGAACGGACAGCTAGCAGACCGTGAGGACATATTTGCTGAGTTTGACAAGAAGTGTATACGATTAGAATCGGTGACTCCACCTTTATTGAAACCCCCCCAGACATATATTTTAACAACAGCCTGTGATGTGAAACTGAGTGCTCTGCACAGAAACAGTTAGACTCAAAAACTAAAACCCATTTTCTGTCTTATCGCTTTAAGACATCATCACCAGCCAGGTGTTTGAAGTTTACATTTCACCTACACACCAAAGAACCTGAAATATATTTAATGATGTTCAAGCTTTAATTGTCATGATACCCATCAACTGTAACGTGTCTGTTTCCAGACTGCTGAATGTTCAGTAGAGGCGTTGTCTTTGTGTTTCAGGGTTGTCCCACTATGCAGCGGCTGGCGGCCGTCAACGGCCTGGTAGCTCTAGTAGGATCTGAGAGTTACCTCATCCAGGTAATGAATCCACTTTGATCTGCTGGGATCACTTTGACATGCTTTGTCTGTCAGTGTGACCGGGCTGGGTGAGGCAGGCAGTGCATAATGTGAGTGGTGACTGCTGACCTATGAGCAAGCTACAGGGGCTGAGAGAATTTAGCAGAGCTTGTTTATTATTTACATTTTGCAGTTTTGCCTATAGTTGATAGTGTACAGATAGACAGGAAACATGGGGGGGAGAGGGGTAAGACATGCAGCAAAGTGTGTGAGGATGTTTCAGTGATGTGCCTTCACCATTGGTCTACCAGGGGGCTTTTCTTACTCATTTATTCTAAATCATCATATGTTTGAGACAGCCTGGGCACATGAGTGGATTAGAGACATGAACCGTGCTGCAAGAGAGTGTCTGCTGTTCATAAAAGGTGCCAATTCATTTAGTCAGCAATGGCTTCCCTATTTCAGTCTTTTATCCTTTAAGGAATCAAGTACTTTTTTCGCTGAGAATCAGGGCTATGGGGGTCACAAATTGATTCAAATGTTGAAATCTTGTGAAATGTTTCTATTTCTTATAATATCTTTTGCTCTAATGAGGCCACAGATGTTTCCTGTAAGAGTCATTGAGTGTGTTGTCCTGTGCTACAGCAAAGCAGAGAGCTGGAGCTTTCCTCCCAGCAGCAGAGCCGGCTGAACGAGGTCATTCGAGCCATCACACAGGTATGGAGACACATTTTATTCTTTCTAGTTTTTCATTGGTGAAAATGTGACCCCCTCAGTATTATTATTACTAAATACTACAAGATGTGTCAGGTAATGTCAGGTCCTTCATGTCTTCTTTGTCACCTGTAGTGATGTATTGTCACTGTTGCAGTGTTTGAAAATGACTGTACTGTTAATATCGCCACCAGTTTCCATTATTCACTAGGCAGGTTTCCATGACATATTCCTGCTTGCACTGAAGACACTTTATAATGTACTGCTGATTTACATTTGCAGAGCATATTTTACATTACATTACATGTCATTTAGCTGATGTTTTTATCCAAAGCGACTTACCATATATGTCAGAGGCCACACGCCTCTGGAGCAACTAGGGGTTAAGTGTCTTGCTCAGGGACACATTGGTTAATGTATCACAGTGGGAATCAAACCCAGATCTCCCACACCAACGGCGTGTGTCATATCCACTGCGCCATCACCACCCCATTTGAGGCTATTTAACTATATTTGTGTTGTTAGTTGTGATTACACTGAGCTGTCCTCTCCTCTGGCTGTATGTTGGCTTGTTTTGGCTCTCCTGTGCAGATCATATCATTCTCAGGAGCCATTGGTCTGCAGTCCAACAGTGCTTGTTTGGTTGGTCATCTACATCTGGCCCATATGTCCACCAGTCACAGTCACACAGCAGGTAGGCCAGCAGCGGATGGAGGAAACACTCAGTCACAGGGAACCTCCATGTTATCTTGATTGACTGTAGTGATTATAGGAGCTGTTTGGTGTGACACGTCTTTCTCTCCGTGTCCTCCCGTCATCTTCTCAGTTCCTCAGGATTTCAGTTACCTCTCAGAGAAAAGTCTCATCAGATCCATCATTGACTTCCTCACCGAGGCAGGAAAAAAAGGTTTGTTGACACATCTAATAACGTTCCTTTCAGCAACATACCACAAATGTAAACATAGGATATGAAATATATTTATCCTGCATATGCTAGAATTTCACTTGCACTCTTACTTTTGGGACTGTCCTGTCTTTCCTGTGCACCCAGGTCCAGAGTTTGCCCATCCAGCTGTGGTTAAGACTGCTCTGACTCCCCTGGCGTCAGTTGGAGCCAGTTTCCAGTACCCGCCCATCAACTGGAGCGCCGTGCTGTCTCCGCTGATGAGGCTCAGCTTCGGTAAGAGCTCTCACCTTTGTCTCTTTGTACCTTAGGCTAGCAGAATCAACGCACCAAGCTCAGCATCTTTTTTCTCTGACAGGAGAGGATGTGCAGCATCAGTGTGTGGTGCTGGCAGCGTGTCAGGCTCAGTCTTCTCAGAGCGCCGGTCTCTTTCTGGGCTCCTGGCTCTCACCCCCCCTTGTGCACAGTCTCAGTGTAAGTTCTTCTTGAGAATGGTGTGGTGTTGAACCTCAATACGTTTTGAGTATTGAGCAAAATGTGTCCACAGCATGGGATTTCAAAAAGTGTCAAATACTGACCGTAAGCATCAGCCCAGCACAGACAGGATTTTCAGGTGCAGGGTGCACAACAAGTAACAGAAATGTCAGTACAGAAAGATATTGTAGATGCCAAAGATTTGTTTGAGGCGATTTCACTGTATCTCCATTCCAAAGTTTGTCCCCCAGAGAATACTGATTCATTTCAGCTGTAAAATGTAGCTTTAGTACATATACACAATTCTTTTATCATAGTTGCAAACTTGCCATATTGACTGACAGATACTGGGCCTTTGTGCTCTGTCTAGATCCAAAGAGTTTTTTTATTTGGGGGGAGGGAGGGAGGGGCGTGACACAGACACTGGTGCTTCATTGACGCTGTGCTTGGTTTCAGTTGCTGTCATTTGAAATGTTTCTGTTCAACTGAGCTACAGTAACATTACTTTGCCAAAGTGAGCAAACTTTATGGAGGGAAATTAGTCTTATTGGTGGCAAATGCTTTGTGATCTAAAGATAACGTGTATGTAAATAATTTATGGTGTTCAAAAATGCATTGTTTATCCACAAGCAATGCCAACCAGTTTGAGCAAACGTCAAACAATTTATAAATATAATTAGATTGCAACTTGAATAGATATTGGTATTTTACATATATTATAACTTCAACTTCATAAATCTTACAACATTTGCTTTTGAAAATCTTGCTTGGCATAAAGTTCAATTTTATCTAAACACAAGCAGCCACCAGTATACATAGTGATACAGATAGTAGTCAGCACCAAAGGAATGGAAGTTTAATACCTAGCCGTGCTTGTAAAACAGTCCGATGACTTTGGAGAGTTTGTGTTTGTGCTCCAGTCCCAGACTCGGGCTCAGCTGTATGAGACCCTGGGCCTGTGGATGAAGCATGTTGCTGAGGACAAGCTGCAGGTCCACATGGAGAGTCTGGGCCTGCAGCACTTACAGGAGGAGCTCCGCCCCCAGCGTCTGTCCCTGTGCCGCTCCCTGCTGCAGGGCCTGGCTCAGGCCATGGCTCTCCCAAACCCCCCCAACAACTGCTGGACCATCCTCTGCTCTAGCTCGGAGAAGATCTTCTCCCTGATGCCCAACCACATCCCGGTACAACGCTGAAATGACACACACATCCAGAAACTACTTACAGACATCACACTTCAATTCATTTCCATTATTCAACTGACAATTGAGCTAGTGTTACTCTATATCCATCAGCTGACGCTTCAACTATTTACAATGGGCTCACTTCAACTTCCTCTAGCACTTCTTGTAAATTCTTTTATTAGGATAACCCCTTGAGATGTACCATCTCGTTTTTGAGGGGGTCCTGAACAACATACCACAAAACACATTGCACATATACAAACAAGATAAACAGGACAGAACAAAACAGAAACAAAAATCAACCAAAAAAAAAACACAGAGAAAACACAGAGCCTACAATTACAACATAACAAATTACAAGGAATAATGATCATTCAGAATATAGCCAAGCGTTAGTGTAAAATGTCAGTGGGATTAAATGGTTCAGTAAAGAGAAAAGAGTGAGGAATAAGATATTATTCACCCCTCCAATTAAAGTTGGAGGGGTGTTAAAGTCTACATGTACAGTTGGTATGTAAGTGAGTCGCCAAAGCATGTTTAAACAGTCTGAGAATTGAAATGGAACGAATATTTACTGGTAAATTATTCCAGTCAGAAGGTGCTTTTTTTGATAACATTAGGTACTGAAAAGAAAAGCTGTACAGTATGTCTTAAGTGATAAGTGGAAGAAAAAGGAACCAAAAGTTGTTTTAAATAGAAAGGATAATTAAAATGAACACACTTAAAGACAAAAAACATATAACTTCTTATATGTGGTGAAGGCAAGTCAAGAAGTGCATACATTGTGCAGTGATGAGTTGTAAATGAGCAATTAAGAACAAATCTACACAATCTATTATAAACTTTAGTAAGACGAGCAAGAGAGGTATTAGAAGCAATGCAATACACAGAATCAGCATAATCCATTATTGGCAATATAAGTTGAAGAGCAATTTTTTTTTATAACCTTAAGTGGGAAACAATTTCTGGAACGGAAAAGAATACCAAGACTATAATTCAATTTAAGTACAATATGATTAATATGGTAGTTAAAAGAAAGCTCAGAATCAAGGTATAGGCCCAAATATTTTATATGATCAACTTTCTGCAATGTAGTGCCATCCAGACAGAAAATATGACTTGAATGGGTTTTGCATTTGGTTTTGATATTCTGTCGAAAGCCAAAAATCATAGTATGTGATTTAGTTTTATTGAGGAGTAGGTTATTAGCTGTAAGCCAAAATTGTACATTATTAAAGTCAGACTGTAAATCTGCTTCAATCTGCACTAAATTTGTATGTGAAGTATATATAACCGTATCATCAGCATAAAGCTGAACAGAACACTTACAAATAGAAGGAAGATTATTAATAAATATGGAGAAAAGAAGTGGACCAAGCGTTGATCCTTGAGGCACACAATACTGTTGAGTTAGTGTCAGATTTGATTCCATTAATAACAATACATTGTTTTCTATTGTGAAGATATGAATTAAACTAGAGCAATGCAGTGCGTGAAAGGCCAATAGCATGAAGTTTATCCAGAAGAATGTAATGACTGACCAAGTCAAAAGCCTTTGTTAAATCAATAAAAATAGCACCAGTTAGTTCAGAAGTGTTTGAAGCAGTAAAATTATCATTGGTTAGTTTTAGCAGTGCAGTAATTGTGGAGTGATTTGAACAAAAGCCAGACTGAGAAGGTGACAGGATATTGTTTTCATCAAGGTAGCATGACATTTGATTATAAATTAAAGGTATAGTGGACGATTTTCTTTTTCCGGGTGGATCATCAAGACTATTGGTCCTCCTAGTTGTCAATCATTCTGCTGATATGTTTACGTAAGGCCGTCGTACGCGCTCATCCCTAGGTAGTTTTCGCTTTCTGCTTTCTACCTCCCCCTCTCTCATGACCGCCTTCTCCCCGCTCTCGGCTGGTGCTGGCTCTTGCGCCCCCGCCCTGACCTCGTCTCCCTCGGCCTCTTGCTTCAAAGTTTTCGGAGTTGAGAAGCTCCATAAAGTGACTGGATTGCCAGCTGGTGGCGGCCGGGATCGCTTGTTCGCCGGTCGGTGTCAGTACCCGATCCGTTCCGCCTGCCCGATCCGTTCTGCGCATGTGCATAAGATCTGCGCATGCGCAGAAACTCATACTTTTACGACCCTACCCGATCGGTTCTACGCATGCGCGATTGCCGGTCCGTTCTGCGCATATGCATAAATCTGCGCATGCTTAGAAGCCCATGCTTTTACGACACTACCTTTAAACTTTATTAAATCTTTACGAAACATTCCGCCGGTTGCTGGAAGAAAACATTAGACATTGACAGTACAAGTTGTTTGCTGGAGTTGTCTAAAGTAGTATCTGTTAATGATATACGGAGGGTTGTCCGGGCATCCAGTACGACACCACGTAGCAAATTAAACAAAGACTTAGCTACGTTGCTTAATTTCTTTGCAACTTTGAAGGTAATTTGCTAACGCTAGCTAGCCTGAGCTAGGAGCCTTGCTCCGTCATGCTTCAGGTTAATCATGCTTTAAATAAAGTGTAATCATGTGTATACACCTCTCACTTCATGTGTTTGTACTTTTATAAAAAATATAAGGTAAAACAGGGCTACAAATTAGATCTATGTGCTAGCAGCTAGCTATGTCGCATTAGCATGCTACATAATAGTTAGCCGCTAGGAATATGCTAACGTTAGATTGTGGTGGAACGAAGCAGAACTTTCTAACGTCAGAAATCTCAGATAAAGGCTTCTGAACCAAACACTACCCAATCGGACATGTTTCAGCAGGAATGACACCGAATTGGGGAGAATTTAACAACAATGGCCGACAAGATGACATGTTTACTGCCGTTAGCATGTAGCTACTATAGTGGTATACAGCAGTGGTGGCTGGAAGAGCTGTCGTCTCGTCTTTGAAAGGACACTTACTTTATTAGTCAAGACCATAGACCATAGGTATATTAATAATTAATTAATGGTCTATGGTCAAGACGAAGTATTACCAGTAAAACTATCAACATAAACAACACAACAATGACGTCGCTAGCGGTTTTGTATCGGTAGCAACAAGTCTTAATTTAAATATCTTTATAAAAAAAAGAAAAATTGCCGTCAAGTGTTTTTTAACGCATGCATGGTACAAATCGCACAGGTTTTCTGCTACGCAATGCTGCACATGCGCAGAACGGATCGGGCAGATGGAACGGATCGGGTACTGACAGAGGGCGCGCACCAGTCTATTTTTTTCAGCGGTGCTCGACAAACCGGAAATAAGAAGCCTGAACGAGCTCCCGGGAAACCGGATGCCAGGACTCACCGACTGACTGCAAGTCTCTCCTGTAAACTTACCGGGTTAAGATGAGCTTTTTTTTTGTGAATGAAAGGCTTGATCTGACGAAGTAGCTCATTGAATCAAATCAAAGCATTGACGGCGCTGTTGCTGTCTGTTCTGCCGTTGTGTTCTTCTTCTTCTTCTAATCCTTAGAAAGAAAAGCATCGGTAGCCTTTGCTCCTTAGCGCCACCGCTGTTCAGGAGAAGACTGCAACTAGTGTCACGACCACCATGCGCGAGTATAAATACTCACGGCAATCCCGTGACGTCACGATTTCCGCACGCACTTTTGGAAGCGCTAGTATATAACGGCCTTAACTCCTCCTACCAGTCCCTGTGGTCACTTGGCCAGTGCAAATGGCCAAAAGATTGATTTTTGTTTATTGTCTGTGTTTCTCTGTTATGTACTCCAGCCTAGTCTTTAAACGCTGCCGTTCAAACTCCGTTATGAGGAGCAAGACACAACAGGAACATTCTGATGTTCTCCTCCATCATGCTGCTTTGTTGTTGTATGTGGTGCTATGGTCTAGTGACGATGCTATGAAGACCGTTGCGGTGCTTGCGTCACTCCCTTACCCCTCCTACCAGTCCCTGTGGCCACTTGGCCGGTGGGAGTGCAAATGAGAAAAAAGATTTTGGGGGAGAGTAGAGGTGTGTCCCAAACCGCGCACTTCTGTACTTATACTAACTATTTGAGTGCACTCAAAGTGTAACTTGTCGAAGTGTGGTAAATGCAGTGCACTGCAAATACCCGGATGGTGCACTCAAAACGGTCAGAAAGTTGAGTGTGCATCGATGCACACTCAACACACTCAACGGTCGCCATCTTGGCTACGTAGCGGAAGGGGCGGAGCTAACAAAAACTGAAAAACTTTGGATAATGGCGGACTTCTATGCGACAGCGAAACCGACCGAACAACACAAATGTAAGTTGAACATTCATATTTTGCTGTACTTGTATAAAATATAAGCCACCTGTTTATGTATATGTGGTTAATTTTGCAATCGGTGATGATTTTTTTACCCCGAATTATAACGTTTATATGTACCGTAATTTGACGTGCTATCAAGCTAGCTTTAGCTAACCTTAGCTAGCTAACAGCGGCACAGTTTAACCAACGAGTATAGCTAGAAGTTACCGGTACTCTTTGGTTTAACCACTGGCAAATACGTGATAACCTAGCTAGCTAGAGTTACATGTGTTGTGGTATACTGTTTACTGTGTTTAACTATCGTCCTCACTGTAGACATTTTAGCATTAGATGTGTGTGTGTGTGTGATCTCGTATGTGTATACAATATACATCAGCTAAGCTGCGAGCGTTAGCAGTAATGTTACAGTACGTTAATGTATGCTATGTTATAACGTATTAACAGTGCTGTTTCTGTCCTGATCTGACTTATATAATCGTTAGGGACACGGACGTGGCAGCCGTCAACGCTGCCAACTTGAGGGAAGTCCTCCTCTGCTGGAAGGCGAACGACCTGGGGGAGGAGAGAGAGGATTTCCCTGCTGGTCTTGTGGACAGCACGGTGCACAGTGGCCCGGGGCAGAGCAAAGGCTCTGGCTAAACCACGATAAGAGGTACCGCTGGCTAGCCGAAAGAGGAAGACAAGGGCCTCGATGACGGATCCCCAGCCGTGGTCACACGCCGTGCCGAGGATGTACCGTTACAGGATCCCCTGGAGAGTCTGAAGTCCACCCTCATATCACTTTCCCCATCAAAGTACAGGCCCAGCAATGGCACCGTCTTTTAAAATAAAATGTTATTGAATGTATTTAATAGTATGTGATAGCTTTAGCGTTGCATGACTGTAGCAAGCATATGTGAAATGAATGAATAGAATAATATGATCTATTGAAATGTCTATTGGGTTGCCTCTGCTTTCATTCTTGTATTGTCACTGTAATTAATAGCTATTGCAATAAACACCCTTATATAAACATATAATATGACTATTTTCTATGTTAACGTTATATGCCAGTTGGACACCATTTTAATTGCTCCAATTTTGCTAAAATAACTCAAAATGGCCATTTTTGGTTTCTTACAATGAATTAAAAGCAAAAGTATTAATATCATAAAACCGGTATGTTTATGGTTGCATAAAACAGAGGTCAAATACAAGCAACAATAAAAACAATCACATTAATTTTGATAAACAAAGCAGAACTGTATTTTTCGCGAGTGACAAAAGGTAGTGGGAATGCTCTGCCCGGGGTACAATTCACAATTTCGCAGAAGAAGAAGGAGGAGGACTGAGATGTTGTGATCGTCACTTCCGGTAAGTACATGAGGCAGTGCGCGATTTGAGACAACACTCCCCCGTCAAATTTTACGCACTATGCAAGTAAGTACATAGTGCACGAAGTGCACTTCTCTGAGTGCACTAAGGGAAGTGCGCGATTTGGGACACACCTTAGTTCTTAGAACTGCTTACAAGTGTACTTTTCCCTTAAAAAGTACAAGTACTATCTGGTGGGAAAACGCCTATAAAAATCCCACGCATCTTGGACACTTCAACTTTCAAAGATGACAGTTGAACTAATATTTTAACTCCCCCCATCTTTTGTCTGTTACACTTCAAGTGATAACTGCCTGGTTCAGGCTCTACACAGTAGATGACACATCATCTTCAAATACTTACTTTTCTTTAAAGCCCCAGTGTGTAAGAATTTCTCCCATCTAGCGGTGAAATTGTATATGACAACCAACTGAATTTCACTTTCTAGCCCCCCCCATTCTGAGTGCGTTATTACTCCTACGGTGGCCGAACCTGAAATTAGCGACAACCGTCCGTGAGTGTTCCTTCCAGTGTAATAATAGTTTGACGTTATTTTGGAACCATTTCATTGCTAACATCAGCTATCAGGTTCCCAAACATATGCAAGCTAATGTTAGTAAAGTATCAGTGCTATCGTTATTCTGTATATTGTACCAGATTAATAGTGTAAGGCGATGTTTACAGCGTAGGAGAGAAGCAACTTGAGACTTAAACTGCTTTTAGCTCCTACACTTCCACAGACACTTCAAATCCTTTCAGTGCTTGAACTTCAAACTGCAACTCCCATACATCTCACATGCAAACAGTTAACATTTTAAACATTTACAAAAATAGTACTGTGTCAGCTGTAATTGTACCAGATGATTCACCAACATATCCTCCTGTTTCTTCTGCTGATGATAAATTCATTTCTTTTAGGATAATGAAGTGGATTTGTATGTGGGTATCGCCAAGTGTCTGTCTGAGATGTCGGATGCAGAGATTGAGCGAATCACACGAGTCACAGAGGTACAGTATGATGTGACAAAGAGCCAATAAGTACTAAGTGTTTAAAAAAAGCAAAGCATTTATGTCATATATAATACTACTGAGTGTATTTTGGCCCTTCTTTCTGGAGCAGTTTCTGTGGTTTGTTCCATGCTAGAGTTGCCACCTGCAGTGCTTTCTGACCGATTTCGGATATTGATAGATTCTGTTGTAAACATAATCCTTACCAAAAAAACTTTACCTGTTTTGGAAAATATTGTAATGATTATTCTTTCTGAGAAGATGGATATCAGTCTCATGTCTGTGTTAAGTACAAAGCTAGAGTCAGTACGTGGTTAGCCTAGCTTAGCATAACGACTGGAAGCAGGGAGAAACAGCTGGCGTGGCTATGTCCAAAGTTCAAAGATACAGCTTCCAAAGCTCACTGCTGCTAACACATTCTGCCTGCCACAATGTCTTTATTTATACCACCATTGGGGAGTGGCAAAGTCAAACAAAAATGTTGTGGTTTTTAAAACTCCAGGTGAATAAATACAGCTGAGCAATGTGTATATTTGTAAATGAAAGTGTAGCAGAATATACTGTACTGTACTGTTCAGGCTCACATGGAGAAGACCTGCTTCGTCCTGGCTTACCTGACCTCCCAAGGCAGAGTTCCCCTGCTGGGCCTCAATGATGTCATCGCCGGGGTGCTCCGTGGTTGGCCGAGCCGCAGAGTTGGCTGGCTCCTCCTACAGACTTTTTACCAGTGTCGCCTGGCCACCAATCCCAAAACAGGTGATGCCAGAAACAAGTCCACGTTTGGAGCTGAAGAGCTTCTGTTGCTGCATTTGTGTCATGTAGGAAAAATGACAACTCAAAGCTGAAAATCTTTAAAGTTGCAAATAAATACTATGCAAAACAATACTACCGGTAAGTTTAAACAATGGCTTTTTGTGATGCGACCACTAAGTGGTACTAAAGTCGAGAATTAAAAATTTCACTTGATGGTTATAATGTTTGATTGATCAGCAAGACAACACATAGTATGCCGTAGTATTTTTCTCTGCATGCAATACATGTGTTAATATCCACCTCTGAGTGAGTCATCATGTTGACATGGTTTGTTCTGTGTTATAGGCGTTTTGAAACGAATGGAGTGGCTCCTGGAGCTGATGGGACACATCCGAAATGTTGCGTATGGTGCAACCCCGGTCACATGTGGAGACACCAAACTGGTATGTTTCTGAGCCAGGCTGCACACTGCCCAGCTGTCAGTGGGCTGTTGAGCATGTAGGGTAGAGGGTTGGAATACAGCTCCACTCCACTGACATAACAGGTTTTACATGTTGGAAATATTCAAAAGTAACTTAACATCAAATGGTCTGGTGAAAATTCAAATGCTGTCATCTTTTCATGCGACAATTCATGCTTATTTTCGTAGCTTTTATCACGTATGATAAATACTGGTAAGTGGGAACACTAGCAGTCAGACAATCAGGCAGATTGTGAATGTTATTATCACATGAACCATGACCAGCTCTATGAAAATAAGTAATAATCAACCTGAATTCATATCTAAAGTACCTGTATAAATTCTGATCCCAGAGTTTCCAAAGACACCAAATACTGTATGTCAGGCTGAATTTGGGAGAATGGTGCATATTGAATATTAGCATTCTCCATATTAATACAGCATAGTGCAATATTGGTGGCTTCAATCCAACGGTATTGTTTTTAACAGAAGTAGACATGGAAACTTATTTATCTGCTCTTCATTATATACAGATGTTATAATACATGTATATACTGTTTTATATATATATATATATATATATATATATATATATATATATATATATATATATATATATATTCATCCTATAATATAATAATGTTATTATATAATAGTTTTAATAAATATTGAATCAGACCTCAGCTCTAGCTGCCTATCTTTTCTTTGCCCATATCTGGAATCCTGCATCCAGCTTGCCTGGTTTAATGAAACATTGCCCTACACTGGGCTGAATCATGACAGAGTTCAATATGTTCATATATTCCTTTACCTCATACCATTCATAACCATATTAAGAACTACAGGGTGAGCAGTATGTGTTCTTAAGTACTTTAGCTTGGCTGAATACAGGTACAAATGCAATGGTACCTTAAAGGAGCATGACTCCATGTCCACCCATGACGGAGCATTTCCAGAAGAAAAATAGAACATTATAGTTCTCAATTGTGTTTCTAAATAGTACCAATAAAGATTTGGACATTCCAGCCCCCCAGTATCACATGGAAGACACAGCAGAGATAAGCGGATTCGAGGACACTTCTTATTCCATATAAATTTCCTGAAGAGTGATGTAAGTTTCTTAAACATTCCTGCGGGTGGAGCCAGGGGGATATTTTAAAATAAATACTTGAATTTAGGCAATATATTCATTTTTAATATATTTACTCTCCATATCATAGATATAGGTAAGGGCATCCACCCTTCTATAGATTAATGAACTCAGTTAATTATTACTTCATAGTTTGTTGGTGCTATAGTTCTCATTGAGGTGTTATTTTAATGCCCAACTAAAATAAGATGAGATCTTGAAAGTAAACAAGCATTGCTCCGTATATTGTCTTTTATTTCCGTTGAGCAGCATTAGTGATGATTTTGAATCATTTACTTGTTTATCCGGAGATACTACCAAACAGGCCAATTAGATCCAACAATGCTGTTATGGATGGGTTTAATTGTTTTAAGAATAACATTACGTTGTCAGCAAAAAGAGCTGTTCTATGATCTCTGTTGCTAATTGTAATCCCCTGTATTTGCCTACTAGATCTACTTACTCTTGCTAGTGGTTCAATAGCTAGTATGAACAGAAGTGGTGATGGAGGTGAACCTTGGGGGCAACCTCTCAGACACCACTTACTTCATTGTCAGAACCTCAGCTATAGGGTTGAGATGTAATACTTTGATCCAAATAAGGAAAGTATTTCCAAAACCAAAATGTAGCTATAACGTCAAACATAAAGTCCACTCAACCCTATCGAAGGCCTTCTCCGTGTCGAGCGAGAGGAGAGCGTGTCTTCTTTTTGGCGGTACGGTACATTGAGAACGCCCTAACGGTACTCTTACTCACATATTTGTTTTCTCTGGTGCCGAAATGTTTTGCGGTGTAAAAAAACAAAATACTGAGATTGTAATGGGTATAATATGACCCAAATTGTATTTGTAATTCGTTTATATTACTGCATTACAATACATCACTGGAATTAGTTACTCCCAACACTGCTCAGGAGAATCATCATTTTAGAGCTACAGTAGTAGACTTTCAATATTATAGTATATATATATATATATATATATATATATATATATATATATATATATATATATATATATGTATATGTATATAATATTTAGTACTGTATATGAATAGTATTTTATATAAAGATAAATGTTGTTTTAGGCTCCTAAAATGTGTGAAACTCCATGTTAGCAACACCCTGGAGACTGTGCTCGGTGTTTCTGCTACAAATGTCTGAGTGTGCAGTATGCCCTGGGAAATGTCCTCGAAAGGTCTTCAAACCTGGTCAACCTCTACTCATAGTATTTTATATCCTGACTTGTTAAGCTCAACATAGATTTCCTTTCTTTTCCTGCAGGCCACAGACTTCCTGTTTCAGGTTTTTGCTGCTGCTGTAGTTTCCTGGGGTGACCACTTCATGCCCCGCCTCCTTGGCATTAGGGCCCAGTGGTTCCCATGGCAACCCGACTCCAAGCCCCAGACTCTGCAACATGGTCTGTATGGTGAGGAGTCATTCACTGACCATGCCCTGCCTCAGTGCATGCTGGGAATGTCCCACAGCCTGGCTCAGCTGCTGGACAAAGAGCCCTGGAGCCGCCAGACACACAAGGTGGGTGGGTCTCATTCAAATACACAGAAGCTATGGCTCAACAAGATGATGACACTGTGTGTGTGTGTGTGTGTGTGTGTGTGTGTGTGTGTGTGTGTGTGTGTGTGTGTGTGTGTGTGTGTGTGTGTGTGTGTGTGTGTGTGTGTGTGTGTGTGTTCAGTTCATAGACTGGCTCTTCAGCATTACAGAGGGTCCTGAACAGAATCTGTCAACCGCAACCATCAGCACAGCGAGAGGTAAAACACAGTATTAAAATGTGAAGCGCTGCTGAAATGTTGCGCCACAGAAACAGTAATGTTAATTATACGACACACTGTGGGCCCCCCTCAGACAAAATCAACTGTTGATTAAATGACACAGTATGAACCTGAATGTAATGAACAGAAGTGTTTGAAAGAAGAGTCCACAGGGAGGAATCACTGATGCTGATTTTTATGGAATTGCAACATAATAAGAAACACAAAAACATCAGTATTGGCA
This sequence comes from Gymnocephalus cernua, assembly GCA_023631565.1. Lineage (NCBI taxonomy): Eukaryota > Metazoa > Chordata > Actinopteri > Perciformes > Percidae > Gymnocephalus > Gymnocephalus cernua. The sequence continues at coordinate 28,708,458 of CM042445.1, forward strand.
GTAGCTAGCAGAAACCTGTGCAGGTGGAATCTAAAACACACTGGCTTTGCATTCACATCACTGGTACAGTGCCACTGTCTAGAAAAACAGTTATGGTATCTGTAGCTAATGTCCCCCTTCATGACAGCTATGTGGGACTCACCTGTTTGAATCGTACTCAAGCTGAAAGTTCTGCATATGTAAGGGTGTTCTGGAGTGAGTGACAGGTGGCTGCCGTCCCAGGAGGCAAACACAGACTGTGGGCTTCATTAGTGGGCATTAGTAACAGTTCAGGACAAGGAGAGGGGTACTGCATGGAAGACAGCGAGATGCTTCCAAATCCAAACCCCACAAAATGATATCAAATCCAGATGGAAAATTGATCTTTACACAAATGGGCGTGGCTTATACAGATAGATCTGACCCCCAGAATCCAGAATTTCTTTTTTTTTTTTAAACTTATGGTTCAAAAGTTACAGGCCAAAACGTAAAGGTCGTTAGTGCCACCATCTGGCCAGATTACACCAAACTTGCAAGTCATTGGGACCCCAGCAGTACACACACACACACACAAACATTAACATGTACATTAACAAGAGCAAACAACATTCTTGGCAGAAATGAAACCTCCTTGTTTGATTATAAAGTGGATTTGTTCTGAGTGGTTTATGTGATGGTGTTGTTTCAGCGGCCCTGTTGGCCCTCAAGTCCTCCGCTGAGTTCAAGAAGAAAGCTGTGTGGACCCGAGCATACGGATGGTAGCCCAGAGGAGCCATGACAGACTGTTACCATGGCAACACAAACAGAGGTTCTTCACAAAAACACAGCTGGAGCTTAAACACCCTGAGACTGCGTCTGTCCAGCCTCTGCCTGCTGGATGCAGAGATATCTCTGAACATACGACACTCACTGCAGCAACATGGACAGCCTGTACGTTTAGGATGTTAAACAAAAACGGCAGCGCCTGCCCTACTTCAATCACATATGAAGACGTCGTGAGGAATGTGCTCTGTCAAAACAACATATGACCATTAAAGTTCATCAAATACAGGAATTTTTTTGGCTCTTGAGTTCGTCTTCTATTAAATATAGATTTTAATGGTCACACATCTGTATGACATCAAACTCACTGAATTTAAAAAGTAACAGTCCCTGTTAAACCATCCAAACATTCAGTCTGAAGGTGTCATTTCTTTTTCATCTTCTTGTTCCATTTGTCCAGGTGGTGCTGTCTCTCCTCTAGCAGTTGCCAGACTGTTACCGAGGCCCCTAAAAACACAACACTACTGTTACAAAGTCAGAAAGAAGCAAAACAGTGTTTTGGTTGTCTAAAGTCATTTTGTATTCATTGCACAAAACAGATGCAACCGTGGCCATTACAGATGTTAACTGTCTGTAGAGGCTTTGGTTGGAGTTGCCACATGTTGAGGCATGACGAGCCACTGATCAACAACAACAGGTCTGACTACAGCTGGTGACACCAAATGAAAGGTCCAGGAAACAGGAAAGTCAGTAGGGCTTTGTCTACCAAATGTCATAGTAATCCATCCAGTAGTTACAACCCCAAATCAGAAAAAGTTTGGACAGTATGGAAAACACAAATAAAAAAAGAAAGTAGTGATTTCTAAATGTACTTTGACTTGTATTTCATTGCAGACAATGTGAACACAAAATATTTCATGTTTTGTCTGGTCAACTTAATTTCATTTGTAAATATACATCCTTTCCTGTCATTCAGACCTGCAACACATTCCAAAAAAGGTTGGGACAGGAGCAATTTAGGGCTAGTAATCAGGTAAATTGGTTAAATAATGATGTGATTTGAAACAGGTGATGTCAACAGGTGATTGTAATTATGATTTGGTACAAAAGCAGCATCCAAGAAAGGTCTAGTCCTTTAGGAGCAAAGATGGGCCGAGGATCGCCAGTTTGCCAACAAATACGTGAGAAAATTATTGAAATGTTTAAAAACAATGTTCCTCAAAGAAAGATAGGAAGACATTTGCTTATTTCACCTTCAACAGTGCATAACATAATTAAAAGATTCAAGGAATGTGGAGGAATTTCAGTGCGTAAAGGACAAGGGCGCAAGCCTAAGCTGAACAACCGTGATCTCCGATCCCTCAGGCGGCACTGCATCAAGAATCGTCATTCATCTATAAGCGATATCACCACATGGGCTCAGGACTACTTTGGCAAACCTTTGTCAAGTACCACAATATGTAGTTACATCCACAAATGCCATTTAAAACTGTACTGTGCCAAAAGGAAGCCCTATGTTAACAGTGTCCAGAAGCGCCGTCGACTTCTCTGGGCTCGGAGGCATCTGGGATGGACCATCACACAGTGGAAACGTGTACTGTGGTCAGATGAATCAGTATTTCAGGTATTTTTTGGGAGAAATGGACGCCGTGTGCTCCGGACCAAAGAAGAAAAGGATCATCCAGACTGTTACCAGCAACAAGTCCAAAAGCCAGGGTCTGTCAGGGTATGGGGTTGTGTCAGTGCCCTTGGCAAAGGTAACTTGCACTTCTGTGATGGCACCATTAATGCTGAAAAGTACATAGAGATTTTGGAGCACAATATGCTGCCCTCAAGAAGACATCTTTTCCAGGGACGTCCATGCATATTTCAACAAGGTAATGCAAAACCACATTCTGCACACATTACAAAGTCCTGGCTGCGGAGGAAGAGGATACGGGTACTTGACTGGCCTGCCTGCAGTCCCGACCTGTCTCCAATAGAGAATGTGTGGCGCATTTTGAAGCGCAAAATGCGACAACGAAGACCCCGTACTGTTGCCCACCTTAAGACTTGTTTGCAGCAAGAATGGGACAAAATTACACCTGAAACACTTCATCACTTGGTGTCTTCAGTCCCTAAACGTCTTTTAAGTGTTGTGAAAAGGAATGGCAACATTACAAAGTGGTAAATGCTTTACTGTTCCAACTTTTTTTGAAATGTGTTGCAAGAACCAAAATAGGAATTTAGTTTTTTTGAAAAAAAAAACCAATAAAAATCATGAGGAACACATTAAATTATGTGCTGTTGTATTGTCTGCAATGAAATACAAGTCAAAGTACATTTAGAAATCACTACTTTCTTTTTTTATTTGTGTTTTCCATACTGTCCCAACTTTTTCTGATTTGGGGTTGTAGATATTCAGACTGATCTCATGAAGTGGCGTATGTATGACACGCCAATTCGTATGCCATTATTCACGTGTTATCAAGACACATACTCGTTTTTTAGCTTATTTATCAACGCCTTTTGGCCTCCATTGACTTACATTACCTTGCGATTGCATGTGAATTGACACCGTAGCGAGTAGTATGAAATGGCGAAAATCCACACAGGGGAGGTTGGTCAGGGTGGAGGATGGGTAAAACACAGGACTATCACCCAGGAGACCGGGGATCATATCCTGCGTTTGTTGTTTTCCTAACTAGTTCTTTTCCCAAACCCAACCCGCGTGTGACGTTTCCTAAACCCAACCGCAGCCTCGCGATAACATATGTATGTTTACGCTGTGACGTTGCAGACGGCTGTCCGCTGTAGACAGCGTAGCTCAAAATGCGTACAGATAACACGCCACTTGGCTTTAGGAAAATGGCGTGTATGTTTACGCAAAGTCATGATATCACGTTGAGATATTTCACTCTGGACCACAGTGGTGGAATGACGGCGTAGCCATCCCTAGATGCCACATCCCCAGCATGGCTAAACACAACATGTTGTGGTTTTAGGTGTTAGGAGTTATGTGCTGGAACTATTTCTTGACGAACAACATTTATCAATCCGCCTAGTAGTTCTTAGCAGCTCCAGCTTTAGCTCTGGTTGCCAGATTTGCCAGTTCGAGCACAGGGATCATTCTCTGTACAGACAGAATGTCACATGATGGTGCCAAACCTGGCAACCTGACGGCAATGAGCAAGACTTTAAAGCTTGATTTATGGTTCTGCGTTAAATCGACACTGTTGTTGTACGTAGGTACATGGAGATACAGACCCTACGCCGTAGCCTGACGTGCACCTCTCAAAAAATGTAACTACACGTTGCAGCAACGCACGTCGCTCGGCCGTGGCTTGGTAGTGTTGCATTTCCCCCGACTTATTTCCTGGTTCTCCTTCTCCATCAACAACATGAAATCAAGGAGAGGGTTAACTTTTCCTACTCCAGGTTTCCCATCGTGGTCAGAAAGAACAGAGGAGACACTTTGTTTCTCTCACTATGACTCTAGAGTCACTACTCACTCTGAAGATAATCACCATCACTCACTCAACCACACACACACGCCGGCCCTGCTATTCTCTTAAAGAGATCGACGTACAATTATAAACTTCAGGCCACTAACGTAGCTACTGAGAAAGCTCTGCGTGGAGCCTCCACAGAACTTAAAGCTACACCTAGCTGTTGTTTACCAAGAAATAGTTCTCCCCCTAAAACCTCACGTAATCTGTCATTTTTACATCAGTTAATCAAGTACTGTGATATGATATGATAAACGTTTTGGAAAAGAGAATGGGAGGGTTAATATTTTCTAAGTAGAGCTCCTCTTTCATTTTTAAAACAATACATATGATATGATAGCACTGCGTTAGAAAAACAGCCCCATCACTTATCCCAACGGTGCAGCAGACTTTTTTTTTGCTGCAAAAACCTACAGGGTCACTGGGCAAAAATCATTCATGGTAGATTACCTTTTTTCCTACTGTTTATCTGGCGATCATTGTGACAAAAGTTGGAATAACTCAGTGGTGTAGTCTATGTGATACGCAGGTATACGCAGTATACCCACTAAGAAAGCTCCAGGATTTCCATATACCCACTTAAAAATGTGCAATTGCACGTAACAACAGCTTTCCATTATGAGTTTGATATATTTTGAATTGTCATCTGTGTTTTATTTCTTCGTATGGGCTAAATAAAGGTATTTCCACCGTAAATAGGTACATAAATGTGTATCAGAATGTAGGAAATTAAGTCTTTGACGCTCAAAATTTCCCTGCGGGAGGACACCCAGACCCCCCACCCGCTCTCCATACTCACATCAAATCTATCACCAATTCCGCCTTATTTCATCTTAAAAACATCTCCAGGCTACGGCCATCACTCTGTGGCAGAAACCCTCATTCATGCTTTCATAACCTCCCGTTTGGACTACTGCAATGGAGTCCTGTCTGGGGTCCCCAGCAAAACCCTAGACAGGCTCCAGTATGTCCTAAACTCTGCCGCCAGGGTCCTCACTCACACCAAGACCTGGCAGCACATCACCCCAACCCTCATCCACCTTCTCTGGCTCCCAATCAAGTCCCACATCACGTATAAAATCCTCCTTCTCACCAACAAATCCCTTGTACAGTACCTCTCTGACCTCCTCCATCCATACACCCCACCCCGAAACCTGCGGTCCTCAGACGCTGGCCTGCTGTCCATTCCCCACACCAGACTCTGTACCTTCAGAGACAGAGCCTTTAGTGTTGCAGCCCAAACCCTGTGGAACACCCTCCCTGCAGATATCCAAAATCCCTTGACATATTTAAAAAAAATCTTGAAACACCACCTGTTTACCACAGCCTACAACCTCCTTCAGCTTAGCCACAGTAATTCTGTAGTGTCCTTGGGTTTCATGAAAGGCGCTATATAAATAAAAGTTATTATTTTTATTATTAACGCTGGCTAACTCGTCTTACCCAGAGCCAGAACAGGCAGGTAGAGCATAATGATGACTTGGAGGCCAACGCGTGCTGGCACTGTTGAATTCAAAGGGGATGAGTTTGGTGCTGTTGGCTCAACATAAGGCAGGGCCTGGTATATGGTGACACCTGAGGAGGAAACGGAACACATACACAGAAGATGCTCAACTGTTCCTGTACACTTTTAATACACAGTATGTTCTTTTTTTTAAGATTATTTTTTTAGGCTTTAATTTTTGACAGGACAGCTAGGTGAGAAAGGGGAGACAGAGAGGGGGAAGACATGCAGGAAATTCGTCACAGGTCGGATTCGAACCCTGGACCTCTGCATCGAGGCATAAACCTCTCAGTATATGTGCGCCTGCTCTACCACTGATCCAACCCGGCCACCAGTATGTTACTTTTAGCTATTTATTTCTACCATTTAGTCATTACCTTTAGCTAGATATTTCTACCATTGTTTGTGTGTGTGTGTGTGTGTGTGTGTGTGATGTACTTTTCTCACACACTTCCTGACATTTTATCATCGGCTCGGCTTTGCCAACTCGTTTCCTGTATGCTGTTACTACTTCCCTCATACAGCAGTTTGAGTGTGTTACACATTTAAGCAGCTCATATTGTTCAGTGTGTGAGGCCAGAGGCAGTATAACTGCCCGTTGATGATCCATAATGTAGCAAGATGCCATTTGGTATGTTTCTGTAAAACTGTCTCACAACTTGATATTAAAACTGAAGTTAAAAAATGATTTAGTCACCTTCTGTGGCCACTGACAGGATGTATAAGGGGATCCAGAGTGTGTAGCGAGTCCACAGCATGGCGGTGGAGGGGGTATCCATAACACACAGCAGCTCATGTGGGTACCTGTCACCGAACCGTACACAGCAGAATGTTAACTGAAGCCATTATGGCACTGACAGGTGACTGGATCAGAAGGTAAGCATCATCTCCCATTAATCATAGTAAGACATTCACCATTCTAATCCATGGTTCTGCTGCAATGCTCATGCAGTCCATGCCACTTCATATATATTTAACCTGACTCAACAAGCAGTTAGTTAGGGTTCTGCAGATGGGCTCTCAGAGGAGAGTACCTGACCCCACCTGTAACATCTGGGCTCTCTGTATTTCTCTGCTGTGGAAGCTGAATTCATCTTTATACATTTACGTTAGGATAAACCCCTTGAGATGTATCATCTCCTTTTTGAGGGGGTCCCAACATATAACACAATCATTACATAACAGAGAAGTGAAAAATCTAAATAAAACAAAAACAAAGAAAGAAAAGAACAACAACAACACATGGATATGTTCATCAATACATTACAACCACCAAATGGCCAAGATGGCCAATAATAAGTAAATAAGTAAACCGTAGAGTATAACTACAGTCAAATATAAACATTAGGTATGGACAGTAGGTATAAGGATTGCCTGCATCTTTAATAACAAAGACAGTTTATCTTAAAGTGAGCAGACAGGGCATGTTTAAACAAACCAAGTAAAGAAATGTGTCTTATTTCCACAGATAGATTATTCCAATCTGCTGGAGCCTTAAACTTAAAAGCTCTTTTGCCAATTGTTTTTTTAACTCGCGGGACAGAGAAGTAGAGTTGAGTAGAGTGCCGAACTTCATAGTTTGAGGTATAAGGTACAAGATACTGTTTTAAATAAGGAGGATAATTGAAATAATACATTTAAATATAAGTTGAAGTTGATAAGATGAGTGTGTCGTCTACTACTTAGAGAAGGCCAATTAAGTACATCCAAGGACAAATCTGCAGTCTATTATATACTGTGTTAAGTGGAACAAGGTCTGAGTTAAATGCATTTTGATATACCACAATAGTCAATAATTGGAAGTATAAGTTGAGAGGCAAGTTTTACACCAACACTGCGCGTAATGCAATCCCGATCTTATCAACTTTACAGATTATTACACAGGAACCAGGTTTTGATTTGAGTTTTTGTCTGGTACCAAAGATATTATAATAGGACTTTGTTTTGTTAAGCAGTAATTTATTATGTAAAAGCCAATATTGTAGGATAATGAAGTCAGACTGAAGAGAAGAGAGTTGTGCTAAATTATGTTTAGATATATATGACAGTGCATTATTTGTTATGTTAACAATAGATGAAATGACGCTGTGGGAAGCCCCAGAGAATCATCACTACTCTGCGGTTCCCCTCAGCTCCACTGAGCTTTAGAGCCTCTTTCAGCTCAGTGTTTTTTTGGACAAATGGTGTTTAAGATTTTAGTGATAACTTTTATTTAGTATTTAGGTCATATAAAGTAGATTGAGGGTTCTACCCCCAAAATGAAGCGGTTTAGATTTATAATTATAAGTTGTATAATTATTAGACACTGCCTGACTGCTCATGTTTTTTCTTCTTTATACGTAGTGATGCCACGGCGTTTACAGACCTCAGCTGTTAGTTAGGTGAGTACAATGTTATTAATCATTACTGATAGGAATAACTATGACCAAGAATGTATCAATTCCCTTTAAATTTCTGTATAAAATAAACATGGATATTGCATATTATTGAAAGGTTTTCTAAGGTTTTTCTAATGGAATGGTACTTCAACTGGTAAAATAGTCTAAAGCTGTTCCAAGAGGCATGGCTGGACTACCAACGTAGCTAAATGGACACCAAAAACCTCAAACACTCAGCTTTCATTAATTGGATCAATTGTAAATTTGTTAGGGAATTTACGCACTGCAATGCAACATAGGAGGAGGTGGTCAACATCTAGTTTTACAGTGTTTCTTAATCGCTTTGGCACAATCGACGAATGACTATCAAACTACATGACTATTTATATGAACATTAGGTCAGTTGTTCACATGACTATAGTCATTTGTAATTGCTTTGGCACAAAATGCATTGAGTAAGCCTTGCAGTCAAAATAGATTGCATTCATCTGCTATTGATTCATATTACTCTCAAATGCAGTTATACATACATACATTGTGTAAATCCCTACATGCAAAATAGAGCACCCAACAATCACAATAACCTGTCACATACAGTATATTAGATAGATACTAGGTATATGGTTTTGTTGTAAAAGTTGTCAGATGGATAGACTTAGGGTATATGGGGAACAATACAACTTCCTCACAATTTAGAGCAACCGAACGCAAACAGGTGACAGGTGTGGGGGGGGGGGGGGGTGAGGCTGTGTCATGACAAAGGTTTTTCCCTTGTTGCATTGCAAGGGAGGATTTCAGGTGTGATGTCAGTAAAATGTTGTACCCAGACAGAGAGGAGATTGGAAAACAATGAGAAAGTATAGTGTGCCATGGCTGACATCAATACTATTCAGCTGCCTAATATACAATGTTAGCAACTGGACGATATTACAGAGTGGGTAACTATCACACTTTCAGAGTCCATTGTCATTTGACAAGATGTCTTTGCATTTTGACTGTCTCGGTCTAAGCAATGATAAAGGAATCTTCTGTTTTGATGACAATGATTTATTCATTGATAGATTTATTTACATTTGAAACAGGAGTTCATTCTTTTGATGGAGTAATTACCTTTTGCAGGTCACAGAGTGATATGCTGAATGTACCACGTGGTGTGAGGATTGTACTTATAGTTTTTTAAATTGTAAATTTGTTTCAGTACATGTGCCAAAGCGATTGAGGAGATTCAAGAGATTTGGTGGCACAATAAAATACCAATATAATGAGTTCATCCTGTGGGCGGCATGAATATTCACAGAAAACATCACTGAGAACTACCTACAGGTAATTATCCAGAGATATTGCTTTGGACCAAACTATTTGACAGACACCCCAACTGACTTCCATCATTATCCTAGGGCACCATTGGCAGTGGGGCAAAACATGTAAAGAATATTTGTGAAGTAAAACATCTGACAGAATGCTGCTGGTGCCCTTGCATTTGAGTAAGACCTGAAATGTACCACAAAAACACAAAAAGGATGGACAAAGTGAAGAGACAAGCCGTACCGTAGGAGGTCTAGAATGTTCCACAAGAAGAACTGTGCACACACCACTGGTTTACTCTGGATCTCCTCCAGCATGATGACCATGGTCAGCAGGAGGTTCTTCTCCATAACCTGAAAAACAGATAGCACGCACAATCCACCAACCGCTTCAACTGGATAAGAACTCAGCATTCTATAGCATGCACATGATTATTAATGAGTGTGATACACACTTGGACAAAGCGAGGTAGGAGTCTGGCTTTCTCAATCCCATCTGCGATATGGAAAAGCTCCAGGATGGAGAGCAGCTGGCACAGACTCATCACAAAGCCAACAGAGTAAAATGTGTCTGCTAAGGCATCTGCAAAGTCAAAAATCCAATTTAACATACTAACATAACATTTGGTGGAGGCTTAGCTTATTCCTGCTCTCCTGAATTAAAACCAATTGTTATTTAAAGAGCTGCTCTTTCAGAATAAAATGCAGATCCATATTGCACATTATTGCATCTTTTTTTTTTTTAATAAACCTTACCTTGACCAAATGTGAGAAACCTGGCCATGGTATTAGCCAGTATCCATGTGTGTCCACAGAACTGGAACAGGTTATACGAGAAAATGTAGGCGAGCCTGAAGCTGAGCCTGTAAGAGAAGAAATTGGCATTTGATATTGGCCTCTCACATTGAAGACATCTTACCTTACACAGGTGTAACCAGTTATTATCACTGGCTTCCTGGTAAAGCTAACTGGCCCACTTATAATGAATGGAGCAGAATCAGCATTCATGTTATTAGTGACACCTCTGCTGTTCCTGCTATGACAGGTCTAAATGTTTACTGTAGAAATGCACTTTGGTAGTAATATTCTCATCAATCATCTAGTTTGAGTGAATCAAATTACATGGAAAAAGATGGAAAGTACATTTGCTCAAGTACTGTAATTAAGTATAACTTTGAGGTACTGTCATTAAAGGTACACTGTGTAGTGTTTTAAGTATTTTATTAGCTAAAATCAATGTCTTCATAAATAGGAGGCTTCCATGTCGTTCCACCGTTTTAAAAAACTATAATCGCTAAGAGGGACATACAGCACTAGTCTACCTGTCTAGCTAATCCACAACGTGTTTTCGTTCAGAGCCAGCGTCATGTGACTGAAACCAGCTGAAACGGAGAAGGAGATCAGTGAGAGGTGCTTGTCACCGCCCCGGCAAATTTGAAAGCCTGATCTGCACTTTAGTTCATAATGGAGGATCATGCCGAGCCACAGGAGGAGGAATCCTCGTCTCCAAAAAAGCCAAAATTGGAAGACATGTTGTCATAGCTTCTTACATAACGGCTACTGTAGTTGCAACACGCATTTGAAAAAGCGAGGCGCTAGAGAGGAGTAAGCCCTGACTGCAGTACGCAGATTGAGGAGTGGCTCAATGTGGGTGGAGCTAAACATTTGACTCCACACACTTGCCTAATAGCAACCAGAAGAGGAAGAATGTGTGTCTGAGGGACAAACACAGGACTTTCACCCCAGAGACCGCGTGTGACGTTTGCTTTCCCCATTGTTGTTTTCCTTAACCCAACCGTCCGTTGTTGTCTCGCATCCCCCAGAGACTGGGGCTCGTTTCCCTCGAGTCACGTTTGCTTTCCCCGTTCTTCTTTTCCTAATCCCAACCAGTTCTTCTTTTCCTTTTTTATAATTCAAATATCACTATTTATTATAATCTATATTTAGCCCAACCCCGATCTGCGTACTGCAGTCAGGTGCAATTGCTGGAGAGCCCTATTTGTTTGAATGCAAAATACAATTTCACCGCTAGAAATTCCTACACAGTGCACCTTTAAGCATTTCTGATTTGTTAGATTTTTTACTTCCATATTTCTAAGGAAATTGACTGTACTTTTTAATGAAATTAAATTGATCTTATAGCTAGTTATAGTTAGTTAGTATATAGTTACTTATAGTTAGTTAGGCTGAAGGTAGTCTGTATAGAAAACGTTTTATTTCTTCGATTGTTCCGGTGCTGCCGGAAATTCCGCCGGATGTCCCTCATTTCAGCAGGATGTCCGTCCCCTTCCTCTTTCTTTGTGTTGGCGTTCTAACCTCCGGTGGATTTGTGAGAAGTCTGGTTAACTGCTCCTCAGATCTCTGCAGTCCAATCTGAGTTTTCTGTTGCACGACTAAAACTACTTTCAAACGTACACATGTTCCACCAAAACAAGTTCCTTCCTGAGGCTATTTAGTAGAGGCACCGTGGCTCCGTCTGGCGCGTAGCACCACCCAAGACAATTGTGATTGGTTTAAAGAAATGCCAATAAACCAGAGCACGTTTTTCTCCCATCCAGGAATGCTATGTGGACTAGCCAGACCCTCCTCCGCAGCGCTGTGGAGGAAGGTCTGGCAATGCGAGACTAGGCTGAAGGTGTAACACCACCACAACATGCTGCTTACGTGTTAACTTATCAATGTAACACTCTGAATACAGTCATTTTTCATTCTACTTTTGAGGAATAGTTCAACATTTTCAGAAATACACTGATGCATGTTCTTGCTGAGGGTTAGATAGGTCTAACTACTCTCCTGTCTGAGTGCTGGAGTCAGGGAGGGATTAGCTTAGTTTACATGTAGCATAAATTGGAACCCTAGCTTTCTCCAGGAAGTCCCTGCACCCAATTTACAAATCAATAAAGTGTTTCTGATTCTGATTCAATGGAGAAATAGTTCCTCGTAATTCACTCTAAAACCACATGTGTTGTTTAGACTTTTCTTTTCGAGTACGGTGTTTAGAGGTGTTGGTAGTTGCATTTTTTAACTTTGGACAGAGCCTGGCTAGCTGTACACCCCTGCTTTTGGTCTTTATGCTAAGCTAGGCTAACAGCCTCTGGGCATTCTTTGAAGTGCATTGTGCTGCCAATACTTCAATGCTTTTTCTTAAGTACAATTTTGTGTGCACAACTTTCACTTGTGAGGTTATTTACATAATTGCACTGGTAGTTTAAATTATAGAGGATGTGGCTACTTCGTCCATCACTGCAAAGAAATAAAACTGCTTCTCACTTGAGGATACCTGGTACTTTTTTAAGACACCCATAAAACCTCCTCAGATAACTCTAGTACCCACCTGAGCGCCCTTTAAACCTATTAAACGCTTTAAACCCCCTTAAGCTTAACTATATAGCTTAATTAATCTTTCCTTTGGGCATACCACTGGAATCAAATTAAAATGTTGCATTCAAGGTGTTACATAAGGAGCATGAATGAAAAAACAGTCTGGCCTGTTTGTATTTCTTTAAACCAATTTCAACCGTCCTGGGCAGAGCTAAGCCGCAGTGACGGAGCCCTTGCTAAACAGATAGCATCCGTTGAGCCTGACTTACAACCCCAAATCAGAAAAAGTTGGGACAGTATGGAAAACACAAATAAAAAAATAAAGTAGTGATTTCTAAATGTACTTTGACTTGTATTTCATTGCAGACAATGTGAACACAAAATATTTCATGTTTTGTCTGGTCAACTTAATTTCATTTGTGAAAATACATCCTTTCAGACCTGCAACACATTCCAAAAAAGGTTGGGACATGAACAATTTAGGGCTAGTAATCAGGTAAATTGGTTAACTAATGATGTGATTTGAAACAGGTGATGTCAACAGGTGATTGTAATTATGATTTGGTACAAAAGCAGCATCCAAGAAAGGTCTAGTCCTTTAGGAGCAAAGATGGGCCGAGGATCGCCAGTTTGCCAACAAATACGTGAGAAAATTATTGAAATGTTTAAAAACAATGTTCCTCAAAAAAAGATAGGAAGACATTTGCTTATTTCACCTTCAACAGTGCATAACATAATTAAAAGATTCAAGGAATGAGGAGGAATTTCAGTGCGTAAAGGACAAGGGCGCAAGCCTAAGCTGAACAACCGTGATCTCCGATCCCTCAGGCGGCACTGCATCAAGAATCGTCATTCATCTATAAGCGATATCACCACATGGGCTCAGGACTACTTTGGCAAACCTTTGTCAAGTACCACAATACGTAGTTACAGTCACAAATGCCAGTTAAAACTGTACTGTGCCAAAAGGAAGCTCTATGTTTACAGTGTCCAGAAGCGCCGTCGACTTCTCTGGGCTCGGAGGCATCTGGGATGGACCATCACACAGTGGAAACGTGTACTGTGGTCAGATGAATCAGTATTTCTGGTATTTTTTGGGAGAAATGGACGCCATGTGCTCCGGACCAAAGAAGAAAAGGATAATCCAGACTGTTACCAGCAACAAGTCCAAAAGCCAGGGTCTGTCATGGTATGGGGTTGTGTCAGTGCCCTTGGCAAAGGTAACTTGCACTTCTGTGATGGCACCATTAATGCTGCAAAGTACATAGATATTTTGGAGCACAATATGCTGCCTTCAAGAAGACATCTTTTCCAGGGACGTCCATGCATATTTCAACAAGATAATGCAAAACCACATTCTGCACGCATAACAAAGTCCTGGTTGCGGAGGAAGAGGATACGGGTACTTGACTGGCCTGCCTGCAGTCCCGACCTGTCTCCAATAGAGAATGTGTGGCGCATTTTGAAGCGCAAAATGCGACAACGAAGACCCTGTACTGTTGCCCACCTTAAGACTTGTTTGCAGCAAGAATGGGACAAAATGACACCTGAAACACTTCATCACTTGGTGTCTTCAGTCCCTAAACGTCTTTTAAGTGTTGTGAAAAGGAATGGCAACATTACAAAGTGGTAAATGCTTTACTGTTCCAACTTATTTTGAAATGTGTTGTAAGAACCAAAATAGGAATTTTGTTTATTTGAAAAAAAAAAAAACAATAAAAATCATGAGGAACACATTAAATGATGTGCTGTTGTATTGTCTGCAATGAAATACAAGTCAAAGTACATTTAGAAATCACTACTTTCTTTTTTTATTCGTGTTTTCCATACTGTCCCAACTTTTTCTGATTTGGGGTTGTAATATGCCTTCAAAGCACAGGACGTCAGCACAAACAAATGTAATGCACAAAACTATATTTAAAGATATATGTCATATTTCTGCATGTCTAAAAAATGACTATACCTATGTTATATGTTTTGTTGAGTTGTGTACTCCCATTATCCCAAATGTAAATCATACAATGTCACAAAAAGAATTATACTCGGTAACCATAATACAAAATTGTAATAATAAAAAAAAGGTCTGCCACACAGGCAAAGTTTTTCATTGATACATGCCACTTTGCAACACAGTAATACAGCAAGACCTGCTTTATTATATCGATCCAGACGACTACAATGTACTACGCTGATGCAGGGTTGATGCTAATGCTTGTTGGCTAAGCTGTACCGTGACATTAAAATGTTACAACAATGTTCAACACGCTCATGAAGTTATTTGTAGTATGATTGTTTTGACCACTGTTAACAGCGCAACTTGACCATCCATCTTCACAACGTCATCAAAGTCTGTTTACATCCATTGTTTCGATTGAGAGACAGCTGGCGGCAGAAAATGACATATACGTTTTAAGGAAACAGTCCTGTCTGTCACCCTGGGTAGTTTTAAAACTCAGTGCATATCTTTTACGAGCTCATCTCATCTGTCATATACATTATAACTCTAAGCCTACTGTACAGTATTTAGCTGTAAATGCTTGGAAAGATGACAGTGAATGAAGCTTTGTATATGATTTGCCTGAGATTTCTTAACACGTACTGTAAATACAGAACATTCCTTCCTCAGCGAAAACTCAGATACTGCTGTCAAACTCTCACTTTACTCACTTACATTCTCTTTCTGAAGTCTCCTTCTGTTGCCGGTAATGTAAGAGGGGTTGCTCATAATCCCTGTCTGAGTTGGAAGAGAATCATTTTGTGGTGCGGTTTGTAGCTCCTTGGCAGCAGTTTCCTCCCAATAAACAGAACCAACAGAGACCCGCCTCTTACTTCATTCTGCTTCACAACTGGGAGCAGAACATTGCTGCAATATCTGTGTTTTGTAGTGCTTCCTCTGGCTGATTGTTACAGTTATTACTTTACAGCGAGTGGGAAGTGCACATTCTACTTGTGAGTCTGATGTTGGATAGTCCCACCCCCTAAACCCACTGGGCTTACTCTGTGGCTCAGGAAAGAGAGCAGAGAAGGATAACAATGAGTTCATGTCTAGAATGTTAGGACTATCAGCAGGAGCCACTCACACCACCACCAAACATATACACACACTACATACTGTATGATGAAAATGGGGCACAGTGTAAATTCTTGAAACACCGCTGTTGTATTAGTGTTACTGACACAGAAATATTATAAGACAGCTATATAACACAATGAAACATATCAGTGGCTTACTGAACGGTAACACAACAACTTACTACAGGGATAGTCAGCAGTGGCGTCTATAATGTGAATATAGATATTAAATGTTCATCTGTATAGGTCCCAGTAATATTTGTGTGTTATGAACTGAAGTATCACATGACATGGTGTAATCATGCTCATTTCAAGCTCTTGTTCTGGATTACTCATCTAAAGTGTTACTGTGTCATTAATGTTACTTTTTCACCCCATGGTAATTACGAACCACAGACTCAAATGTTGGGCACACACACACACACACACACACACACACACACACACACACACACACACACACACACACACACCAGGAAATGAGTCGGGGGAAATGCAACGCTACCAAGCCCCGGCCAATCACAGTTGTTGAGATCTGCAACGCCTCAACGTGTAGTTACATTATTTTTTGGGAGGTGCACGTCAGGCTACGTCATAGGGTCCGTATCTCCACGTACGTACCCATGACAATTGGCCTTAAAGGAGAATTCCGGTCGATTTCAACCCGTAGCTCTGTTGTCTGTAAATGTGGAGTGCTGTCCATGCTGCTGAAACTAATCGGTGTTGCCTACACCGTGTTCTCCTCCTACTCGCTTCAGCACCTAACAGGCTTAAACAGGGCAAGTTTCAAACGTGTTTCTCTAAACATGTTCGAAATGTCATTACAAATGCCTACCCATGTGACGTGATTCCTTCCGAGGGGACACAGCGAATCTGACTGCAGTAAATGTGACAGAAATGCATAAAAGTTGTGTTAATCCATACCTCACAGAAAAACAGGAAATAAACAGAGGAGTTCTAACAGTTTGTGTCTGGATTGAAAGGGATCGGCTACAATCTTTCCTGCTGGCCTCAGCGTCCTGGAGGCGTACAGGTCCTGGAGAGACGGCAGATTGCAGCCAATCACCTTCTCAGCAGAGCAGATGATACTCTGCACTCTGCAGTCAGAGCTGATATTCAGCTCCCACTTGAGGTCCTGGGAAGACTGTGGAGTCACCCAGGGTGATGGGGGCGGGTGGGGCTGTCTACAGAGCATTTAGCTCCAGGTAGTTCTGACTGCACCAGGTCACCAGGTGGTCAATCTCCCACCTGTAGGCAGAGTCGTCCCCACCAGAGATGAGTCTGATTAGGGTGGTGTCGTCAGAGAACTTCAGGAGCTTGATGGACCGGTGACTGGAGGTGCAGCTGTTGGTGTACAGGGACAAGAGTAGAGGGGAAAGGACGCAGCCTTGAGGGGAACTGGTGCTGATGGTCAGAGAGTCAGAGATGTGTTTCCCCAGCGTCACACACGTTTCAGGACTGCATGTTTTTCAAAACAACAGTAAAATGTGTTCAGGTTGTTTGCCAGGTGCAGATCGTTAATGGAGTGGCGGGCTTTTGGTGTGTAGTTGGTGATCTGTATGAGGCCCCTCCAGACAGCAACCGAGTCATTATTTGAGAACTACTGTTGGAGTTTCTCAGAGTACTGTCTTATAGCATCTAAATTTGTATTTTGACTCTCTAAACCAGTCACTGTCTCCACTCCTAGACACCTCTTTCTTCAGCAACCTTAGCTGTCTGAGTTTGGCTGTGAACCAGGGCTTGTCATTGTTGTACTTGTGGTACATGATGGTATACAGCTGTCCTCACATAATCTGATGTACTCATCCAGTCCACTTCTTAGATGTCCTCACAACAGGTTTAAAGGAGAATTCCGGCCAATTTTAAAGTTATTCTTGATCGCTATAGATATGCGAGTACTTTCGATAGAAAAAAAACCGACCTGGATCGGTCCTAGCAAACTGGAGTTGCTGCAGCTACCTCTCTGAGCACCCACTGAGCTAAAACGGCAGTTGTCAGGGCAGATTTTAGAGTGCCATTGTGCCTCTTAACAGACACAAAATGCAATTAATATGTCTGTGCAACATGAACAGGGCCCTAACGTGACAAGAAGATGTGTTTTCAACTCAGACATTGTTTAAATTCACCTACTCCTCCCTTCCCTCTCTTGCTCCCACACAGCTGGAGAGCTGGAGGTTTTACCAGCGTAAGGCTGCCGGCCCGGACGGCATCAGCCCCAGGGTCCTGAAGACCTGTGCCAGTCAGCTGTCAGGTGTTCTCCAGTATCTCTTCAACGTGAGCCTGAGCCTGCAGACGGTGCCGCTGCTGTGGAAGACGTCCTGCCTTGTCCGGTCCCCAAGAAGTCGACTCCATCTGGCCTCAAGGACTACCGCCCAGTTGCTCTCACATCATCATGATGAAGGTGCTGGAGAGGCTGGCCTACCTGGGGCCACAGGTGAGATCTTCTCTGGACCCTCTACAGTTTGCCTACCAGCCTTGTTTGGGAGAGGACGACGCTGTCATCTATCTTCTGCAGCAAACTCATTTGCACCTGGATGGCGGTGTGAGAATCACATTTTTTGATTTCTCCAGTGCATTCAACACCATCCAGCCACTGCTACTAGGTGAGAAGCTGCAGATGATGGGTGTCGGTGTGTCCATGGTCTCCTGGGTCACTGACTACCTGACAGACAGACCACAGTTTTGGTCCGTCTGGACCGTGTTCTGTCTGATGTGGTGGTGAGTGGTACGGGGGCTCCACAGGGGACAGTGCTGTCTCCTTTTCTGTTCACCTTATACACCGCAGACCTCCAGTACAACTCAGAGTCATGTCACCTACGGAAGTTTTCTGATGACTCTGCAGTTGTTGGGTGTATAAGGGATGGACAGGAGGGGGAGTACAGCGCTGGTGGACAACTTTGTGGAGTGGTCTGGTAAGAATCACCTGCTGCTGAATGTGGATAAGACCAGAGAGATGGGGATTGACTTCAGGAGAAAGTAAGCGGCTCTGCAGCCTCTGTGCATTCTGGGTGGAGATGTGGACGTGGTTGAGGAGTACATTACATTACATTACATTACATTACATTACATGTCATTTAGCTGACGCTTTTATCCAAAGCGACTTACAATTGCTATATATATCAGAGGTCGCACGCCTCTGGAGCAACTAGGGGTTAAGTGTCTTGCTCAGGGACACATTGGTTGATGGATCATGGTGGGAATCGAACCCCACTTGGGATCAATATCTATCTATCTATCTATCTATCTATAATAATAATAATAATAATAATAATAATACATTTTATTTGTAAAGCACTTTTCATAAAAGAATCTCAAAGTGCTACAGAAACCACATTGCAACAAGTAAGGAAAATACAGCATAACATGAAGAAAGGAGAAAAAAAGCAACTCCCAGACTATGCTCCTGTTAAGAGTACAGTGTGGGAACAGGAAAAAACACCTCGGCAACAAGCACATAACACGATTCGACAACATGACTTGTAACAGGGGAGGGGAATGGGGGGTGGAGGTAACCCAGCACAGGCAAGCAGCCATCCGGTCCTGCAGCCAACAAATGGCGCTGGTCACAGACCCGCTTGTCAGACTGGGGGTAAAAAGCTGCGAAGGCGTGGGACGGGGGTATTGGGGAAGTTGGGGCCTGGAGAGAATCGCTTTGCCTGGCATCCCAATCACTGCGTCTCAGTCCGCAGGATGTCATAGCGTTAACACAGCAGATTACCATGGAGACAACCTTGAATAGGTCCCAAGCAGAGTCAACAATCAGCAGGTGTCTGAGGGAAGTTGGGGGAGGAACGCAAGAGTGTCTCCCTGCAGTGCTCATCCGGGGGAGTTGATGTTCCAGCAGCGGCCTTGGCCGAGGCCAGTGCTGGATAAGGGGGCCAAAAGTTGATAAGATTGGAGTTATTTTGTCTTGGCGCGAGTAGCTGCATTCCTTTTTCACAGCTACTCTCTTAGTTCATTCTGGTCAATCTTTCTTTGTAAAGCGGAGATCTTATCCAAGATAGTATCCAAATTACGGCTCATCTCCATGTTGTTATCCATAATGCGGTTAATAGTCCCAGCTTGAATGCTGACCACTCTGCCCACCGCTTCAATCATTTCAGGCAGCTTTTTGGGGCTTTGAACAGCTGTCATAGTCTTGTCAATTTTTCGATAAACCAGGCCAGTGCCTAATCCGGTCAGCAAAAGGCCTGTTGTCATGGTTCCGAATAGGTAGATATCCTCAACGTCCTCCACGGAAAGAGCCGCCAGACACACAACCCGTCACTTCTCCCACGAGTCCATCGTGTAGCCAGCAGCAAACGTTCCGGCAGGGCAAGCAGGTTCCCCCGAACCCAAGCTTCTCGTCGAGAAGATGGTGTCAATTGCGTTGAGAGACCAGTTGATCAAATCCATGAGTCTATCTATCTATCTATCTATCTATCTATCTATCTATCTATCTATCTATCTATCTATCTATCTATCTATCTATCTTTCTTTCTTTCTTTCTTTCTTTCTTTCTTTCTTTCCTTCTTAATGAGCTCATCTCTGGTGAAAGAGCTCCAGGTCCCGCAGCATAAAACTGAATTTACAATAAAAACGAGACAAAACAATATGCACCAAAACACTGTTGACCGTAACTGTAGTTCTACTATTGCACAAAGGAATGACATATATGATACACATACAATACCTGTCTACAGAATACAGCCTTATAGCCTTTGGTTGGCTAAGATTTGATATTTTAGTATTAACAACCAAGGCAGCAACAGCCACCCTAGTTCGTGTGTGCGTGTGTGTGTGCTGTAAAATTTCTGCTTCCAGTCTTTGATGGATTTACAAACACAGGGAGCTGCTCAATAAAATAGTATGTTCTGCTCTCTAGTGGTGGAAAGAATACATAAATCCTGCAGAGATCTGAATAATCTTTGACGTTAACGAGTTTGTAAACAGTTTTTAGTCGTTGGTCGTTGGTTCAGCTTTTCCTGCACCCTTTTCCTCCTTCTGTGGTTAGAAGAAACTTAATATAACAGCTGACCTCAGGCAGCTTTACAAACATGGTTACAATAGTTAAGAACACAGTACGCACTTTTGTGTGTATTCTGTGCCATTCTTCAGTCTGGGTGGCAGGAGAAGTTACTAGGGTCAAAGCATAGAGGGTCAGAGCCAGGGCAGAGAGGAGGGATATTACATGTCTGCTCTAGTTAACTGTATATGTGATAACTTACCATATACTCATATTTACGACAGCGAATGCTCATAGTAGCAAAAATATAAAAAACTCACAAATCACACATTCCACCATTAATTTTCACAAAATGTTTCATATACTCTGAAGTAAGTTTTCTTAATTTTTTTTAGTACATTAGTCTGTAAAGGTGTTTTTTGGACAGACTAAAGACTAAAACATTGTGTTTAAAGGTGGTATGCCAGCCATAGCTACATGAATTCCTTGGTATAATTAGGAAAAACAAATAAGAGGGGTGACACTGACAGATGGAAAACAAATTAGTCTGGTCCATGGCTCAGGACCTCAGCTAGTCGCAAGCATTATATCCTCTCTGAAATTCCAGCTCGTTGTATCAAATGCTGCGCAGCACTCCAGAACCAAACACTAGTGCATGCTGTATGCTATGACCTTTCTGCCACTGCTGTGGAGTCAGACTAATGATACTGATTCATGATAGCAAGTTGGATTCTTGGTTTGAGGCAGAACGAATCTAATTGGTTGAGGTAAAACTCTATGGATGGAACCAAAGATCTACAGTTTCTTTAGGACACTGCTATACATTTTTTTGTCAATTCATGGCTGGCTTGAATTCGGATGGTCACAGGTTTATTAGCTCACTGAGATAACTTCATATAATAAAAATAATAAAAATAATAACTTTTATTTATATAGTGCCTTTCATTAAACCCAAGGACACTACAGAATTACTGTGGCTAAGCTAAAGGAGGCTGTGGTAAACAGGTGGTGTTTCAGGATTTTTTTAAATATGTTCAGGGATATAGCATTTTGGATATCTGCAGGGAGGGTGTTCCACAGGGTTTGGGCTGCAACACTAAAGGCTCTGTCTCTGAAGGTACAGAGTCTGGTGTGGGGAATGGACAGCAGGCCAGCGTCTGAGGACCGCAGGTTTCGGGGTGGGGTGTATGGATGGAGGAGGTCGGAGAGGTACTGTACAAGGGATTTGTTGGTGAGAAGGAGGATTTTATACGTGATGTGGGACTTGATTGGGAGCCAGAGAAGGTGGATGAGGGTTGGGGTGATGTGCTGCCAGGTCTTGGTGTGAGTGAGGACCCTGGCGGCAGAGTTTAGGACATACTGGAGCCTGTCTAGGGTTTTGCTGGGGACCCCAGACAGGACTCCATTGCAGTAGTCCAAACGGGAGGTTATGAAAGCATGAATGAGGGTTTCTGCCACAGAGTGATGGCCGTAGCCTGGAGATGTTTTTAAGATGAAATAAGGCGGAATTGGTGGAGTCCAGGATTACACCAAGGTTGCGGACCTCAGAGGATGGGCAGATGGCGCACCCATCAACATCCAGGATGAGATCTCCAACCTTCTGGAGCAGCACCTTGGGGGCTACAACCAAGAGCTCTGTTTTATTCAAACATGGCTGCATTACACTTTTCCTGGTAAATACAATAAGGTAAGATATGTTTAAGGTTAAGCAACTGATCCTACTTGGAGAAGGCTAGAGAAGGATGTGATCATATGTACAATGAGACTATGGGCCAGATGTACGTACATTTGCGAACGTAGCGTTATCAGCGTATCACCGTAGTTTACGCCATATTTACAAAAACCTGCAGGTCATCCGTAATTAGCGCCTTTCTCCGCCCACTATAGCGTAAACTGTAAGTACTGGTGCTATGATACGGCTGAGTGCAGACTGCGATATTCCCACTGCTGATGCTATGACTGTTTGAAATTATCCTGATGCCAATATTTGTAATGTAGCGAGGAGCTTAACAACTGCTGGAATGTGAACTCTGAGTCGGAGATTCAATGTCATCTTTGATTTCTTCCAGTAACTGTAATCTTGCATGGCTGCTTAATCTGTGATCCTTGTGGCAAAACTCCTTTCAGCTCGTCTCCTTGGCCTATGTCTTCGTCTTGCTCGGATTACTGCTGTCATTTCACCAGGAGGCATATGTGAGGAAACTCGCTTCCAGGTTTACACCTGCTTTTAAGAGGCGGAGAATTTTCACCGCAAAATAGAGGCGCGCTATCACTGCCGGTGTTTGTACATACCGCGGAATATGTAATTAAGCGCTCTTTACGCTTCCCCTCCCATCTCTTTACGGTAAACTCCCACTTTCCCCGCGACCCTCCCATGAATAAATATGCATGACACGAAAAACGCAATTTGCCCTTTTCAGCTCCCACGACATGCAGTTTGCGCTTTTACATCATTGCGGCCTGTTTGTACATACCTCGCCATGATTTTACGCGCACGTTGCGACACAAATACGCCTGAAGTGGGCACAAAAGCGTTAGTACATCTGGCCCTATGTGTCTACATCCATGCTAGCATCTCTGTGAGTCTGTACTTAGACACGGCGGTGCCAAAGAGGTTGTAACCTGACCTCCACTGCATTTCGTTGTCTTTGTACTTGTACTCTGCTCAACGACAATAAAGTTGAATCTAATCTAATAACAATAAGATGCGATGTGACAAAGGACGACCTCCTCAGGGAGGTAAAACTGGCTCACTGAGAAGCAGAGAGCAGTATTGCGCTCCGCTGCTCGTTGAAGAAGACTGCTTAAGTTTCAGTTTCGGGAAAGTTTGGAAGAGAGAGCTGGTGTCGAAAGACAGTTTATAAATAGATAATATAAGATAGTGTTGCTGTACTCATTTCTAAGTTCCTTGAATTGTGTACGTGCAACTACCAGTAAGTAATACTGATGTTTGTTGTTCGTTTTACCTCATAATAACGTTACATTGTTTATTGCACCGCAATATTGTCAGGCACGTTGCTGCTTGTTATTGTTCTTGGCTTGCACTGCCCCTGTGTTTAATTTAAAAAAATGCTGTATATTAACAGGTGTTGCACAATGTGTAACTGTTTATTTTAAAGTGTCTATATGTAACTCTCAGTTTGTGTTGATTCTAGCGGCCGCTTTGGACAAAAGCAGTAGTTTTTTTACCGCTACCATTCATTACATACCTGATGGCCAATTCTGGGACGTTTTTAAATCATTTACAATCCCGTAAATGTTACCATCTGTTGAAAGCCCAACCGAGTGTGACTCGCGTTATCGCCGTTGTCTTTCACTTGTAGCTTTTAGATGTTCTTTGTTTAATGTCCTTCTTTCCTGTGATGGTCCTGCCCCAGTATTACCCATAACAGATAACTTCTAAAATAACATTAAAATACAATTAGGCCGATATAAAGAAATCTCCTGCTTCCTTTTACCTGGCTCAAAAGGCTGGATACACTAACACAGGCTTCAGAATGTGTTACTGTAGCGCCATCTACCTGCCGCAAATCATTCTGTGGGCAGAGGCATTAATAAAAACTATATAAACATGGCGTTCTTTTCACTGTTACGGTAGGGTTCCACACAGCGAAATTTCGCTTCGCTCTCATTGAGGTTGAATGGAGACGAAATTGGCCCTGATTGGGCGAAATGAGAGCAAATGAGAGCAAATCGCAGAGGCAAGCGAAACAAAGTTGACGAAAGTTTAACTTTATTCAAAGGAGGACCACTCGAGAACCAATCAGGTCCACGTGTTTGTGTTTGGAGGTGGGAGTTACAATAAATTCTGACCAAGATGGCGGTGGTTATCAGAGCTGTATCATGAAAATTTGTATGTGATTAAAATGTTTCTACACAAACATTGGTACTTGTATCAACACAAATTGTGATTTATATGACACACAAACTTAGTCAGGGCACATACACCACTAAATAGACCACTGTATATGTTAGTTTAAACACTAACGGTAACACTTTACAATAAGGTACACAAAAAAAATAGTTTTTGAAAAAGGGTTACTAATCATTCGTCACCCTTCTGAAAAAGGGTAACTACCTTTTCAAAAACAGTACCTAATCATTAACTACCTATTTTTTTGTGTACCTTATTGTAAAGTGTTACCCACTCTAACTTTGCAGCTAGCCGACAGGCCAATCCCTAGCATGTTCAGACATTGGATTTCATTGTAAGCCTAGCCAGGCAGCTAGGCTACTTGTTTGAAAACATGAATGGGAGATCATTAAATTGACAGAGAGCCTTATGCCT
Source organism: Gymnocephalus cernua (assembly GCA_023631565.1). Classification (NCBI taxonomy): domain Eukaryota; kingdom Metazoa; phylum Chordata; class Actinopteri; order Perciformes; family Percidae; genus Gymnocephalus; species Gymnocephalus cernua. The sequence goes on from CM042445.1 coordinate 28,733,499, forward strand.
ATGACATGAGTGGTTAATTTCACAAGCTACGATAGCAACGATAGCTTGCTCGTAAACTACCTGCTAGCTACCTAGCTTCAACCCTCTCTGCTAGCTGCCTAGCAGCTGGTGTTCTGTTGCGGTCTTGCGTGTTGTTTTCGTGACCACGCCCCCGATGCAAAATTTTGCTGGCTGAAATTTGTGAGGTGTTTCGCTGTGTGGAAACCTACCGTTAGTCTCGTTTGCTGTTACAGGTCGTTTATGATCATCCATCCATCCATCCATCGTCGTCCGCTTATCCGTGGTCGGGTCGCGGGGGGAGCAGCTCCAGCAAGGGACCCCAAACTTCCCTTTCCCGAGCCACATTAACCAGCTCTGACTGGGGGATCCCGAGGCGTTCCCAGGCCAGGTTGGAGATGTAATCCCTCCACCTAGTCCTGGGTCTTCCTCGAGGCCTCCTCCCAGCTGGACGTGCCTGGAACACCTCCCTAGGGAGGCGCCCAGGGGGCATCCTTACCAGATGCCCGAACCACCTCAACTGGCTCCTTTCGACGTGAAGGAGCAGCGGCTCTACTCCGAGCTCCTCACGGATGACTGAGCTTCTCACCCTATCTCTAAGGGAGACGCCAGCCACCCTCCTGAGGAAACCCATTTCGGCCGCTTGTACCCTGGATCTCGTTCTTTCGGTCATGACCCAACCTTCATGACCATAGGTGAGGGTAGGAACGAAAACTGACCGGTAGATCGAGAGCTTTGCCTTCCGGCTCAGCTCTCTTTTCGTCACAATGGTGCGATAAACTGAATGTAATACCGCCCACGCTGCGCCGATTCTCCGACCAATCTCCCGCTCCATTGTCCCCTCACTCGCGAACAAGACCCCAAGGTACTTAAACTCCTTCACTTGGGGTAAGGACTCATTCCCTACCTGGAGAAGGCACTCCATCGGTTTCCTGCTGAGAACCATGGCCTCAGATTTAGAGGTGCTGATCCTCATCCCAGCCGCTTCACACTCGGCTGCAAAACGATCCAGTGAGTGCTGAAGGTCACAGGCCGATGATGCCATCAGGACCACATCATCTGCAAAGAGCAGCGATGAGATCCCGAGCCCACCGAACTGCAACCCCTCCCTACCACGACTACGCCTCGATATCCTGTCCATAAATACTACGAACAGGATTGGTGACAAAGCGCAGCCCTGGCGGAGGCCAACCCTCACCTGAAACGTGTCCGACTTACTGCCGAGAACCCGGACACAGCTCTCGCTTTGGTCATACAGAGATTGGATGGCCCTGAGAAGGGACCCCCTCACCCCATACTCCCGCAGCACCTCCCACAAAGTCTCCCGGGGGACCCGGTCATATGCCTTCTCCAGATCCACAAAACACATGTAGACTGGATGGGCATACTCCCAGGCTCCCTCCAGGATCCTTGCTAGAGTAAAGAGCTGATCCGTTGTTCCATGACCAGGACGGAATCCGCATTGTTCCTCTTCCACCTGAGGTTCGACTATCGGCCGAACCCTCCTTTCCAGCACCTTGGAGTAGACTTTACCAGGGAGGCTGAGAAGTGTGATACCCCTGTAATTGGTACACACCCTCTGGTCCCCCTTTTTGAAGAGGGGAACCACCACCCCGGTCTGCCACTCCTTTGGCACTGTCCCAGACTTCCACGCAATGTTGAGTAGGCGTGTCAACCAAGACAGCCCCTCCACACCCAGAGCTTTCAACATTTCTGGACGGATCTCATCAATCCCTGGGGCTTTGCCACTGTGGAGTTGTTTGACTACCTCAGTGACCTCCACCAGGGAAATTGACGACAATCCCCCATCATCCTCCAGCTCTGCCTCTAACAAAGAGCGCGCATCAGCTGGATTTAGGAGTTCCTCAAAGTGCTCCTTCCACCGCCCTATTACCTCCTCAGTTGAGGTCAACAACGTCCCATCCTTACTGTACACAGCTTGGATGGTTCCCCGCTTCCCCCTTCTGAGGTGGCGGACGGTTTTCCAGAAGCGCCTTGGTGCCGACCGAAGTTTATGATCATTGTATTGTAAAATGACAGAGCTTCAGAAACATTAAAAAGTTACATATAGTCACTTTAAGGAGGAATTCTGCAACTCATGATTATTATATGTTCAGCTGAATTTAGCATGTTGTGTATTGTTGCAGTTAATGTGCAGCAAATTAATTGAACAGGGACATAGTGTACTACTTCATTTCTAAGTTTTGTATTTGCTTAGTAATAAGCATTTATTATTAGCCTGGGTAAACCCTGACGGACTTCTAGCAAATTTGAGATTTGCTCTGCAAGTCACTCTAGCCAAGAGCCCATTCAAACCCATTTCCAATGTCCCCAAAATCGAGGCACCAATCACAACCGTTGAGGCTTTACACGATGACGATAGCGCAGCGACAGCAAGCAGCTTTTTGTTTACATTCAACATGACGGCCACTGAAGCACAGCAACCCGTTGATGCCACTGTCGCTGCTACGTCACCCAGATCGTTGATCTGATTGGTTGAAGGCCTATCAAATTGCGCCCAGAGGCATATGAGTGGTGTCCGTTGGTGACGCCCCTTTGGAAATGAACTGTGAATGAACCTTGCCGAGACCAACTGTCAGTTACAACTGAGAAGGGCCGTGCCCTGGATCTAGACTAGTAGTTTAATGCCCAAATTATCCGAGTAAGAATCCAGAGCTAACTTTTAGTTTCCGCAGCGATCCCGACAGGTATAGATAGATATATTAAACTTGTCAAACTGGCTTGGAATTTTTTTAACATGCTAGCTTATGCTACACAAGTTTTCTTTATATAACCTTTGTCCTTAACAAACTATAAACTTTAGTGTAGACCTCTATTTCAGTAGGTCAGTTCAGATAAGACTGTCTGATTACCTTGAAGAGACCCTTTCCATGACAACTTATTATTCAGTTCAAAATACATTGTCATTGCACAACACAGGGTTGCACAACGAAATGCAGTTGTAATCTCTAATTCTCTGGGAAGATAATATAGCCTGCATCTTCATATTAACAATCTAAACATCTAAAACAAGGGTCTTCAATGCTTTTTAAGACAAGAACTCCTTAACTGAAAGAGGGATGGAGCAGGGACCCCCTACTACATATATTGTATACAATTAAGTTATTAAACTGGGCCTACAATGTTGTGTGGGCAGCCTAAAGCCTTTATACATACTGTTTTAGTGCCTAGAATACTAAGCTATTAAATAATTGTTGGTATGATTTTATAAATCATGTTTTAATGTTACAGTAAACATACATGATGTGGCACAGTAAATCTTAGGATAAACTGTATCTGTGGATGGCTACCTTAGTGACTACCTTACCTATAGGCCAGTAAGCCTATCATCAATGTTTTTTTCCCCCAAAAATAGGCTGATTAATATTTGCTCATAATATGCTTGATTCATGTTAAGACATTTACATTTTTGAAAAAACGTTTTGGTGCCGCTTCCCTGTCTTTCATTGCAGCCAAACGCGCAACAGTTGGGCATTTTTTCAGTGATTTATGTCATTTTTTAAATAATTTATTACATCTTTCCACTATTCCATGCACTATGTCAATGGGAATCAGATGAATGTTGGTATACAACATGGAGTCCACGAAACACGTGACCACCGGCACCTCGGAACCAATCGCATAATGGGATAGCTCAACATTCGATTCCCTAGTTGGCCAAACTCTCTAAATAAAGGGTGCTGCTGTTGAAGATCCCTGATCTAAAACATCTAAATGTATCCATCAACTTTGACTTTGAGCACTAAGAATCACTGCCTTGCTAAGCCGCCTCCCCTCGTCCCACCAAACTCCTGCGCTCTGTTAGTGTAAAACACAGTCTGTCCGTCAAGCACAACAGCCCGATCCAGGAGCCAGGTCTCTGCAAAGATGTGGGCACAACAGTTTCCGATCTCCCGCTACTCGATTCGGTGGCGATCGATTGCAAGAGTGTCTAGCTGCAATGGCGTGGGCAGTGATCGTCTCAAGGTCTGCTGAACTTAATCCAGTCCCCAATGAATGAATGAATGAATCTAACTACAGGTGTCAATGTTTATTTTAATGTATGGCTAGTCATGATTTTTGTGATCCTTCTGTTCATAGCTTCTTTTGACTTATTTATTATCTTTCTCTCTATACATTTGTAATGAATCAGAAGTTTTATTGCGAGTAGGTTTTCACACGTAAGGAAAGTCTTGAAGTTCAGATAATAAACATTTTAAGAGGAAATAAAAATAAAAGCAAAGTAATACACTTGTTTCTGATACCTTATCCATATGTTTTTCAATGATCTTTCATTGATGGCAATAATGATAGTATATGGATTTACTATCATTAACTTGTTTTATTGTAGAACAAAATCATTGAGTGTGTACATCATCGCAGCCTTTGTTGACATGCAACTACAGTCATATCTAAAGTTTTCCAGGTTGAACTTAATATGATTGAAAACCTTGATGTGTGATTCAAAAGTTATATTGTAATCAATGTGTACACCAAGGTATTTAAAAATCTGAGAAGACTTGCAATCTCTCCCCCTCTACATCTGGTTCAGCACGACTTTTAGATTTACTAAAAAACAGTTTTTATACATTCAGTTAAAGGCAATTGTACTTTAACCATTCTGTGATACCTTGCATTGAGTTTGTCAGCTGATCAGCAGCTTTAGCTGCACTGTTACAATGTACAAAGATTACTGTGCCATCTACATTTCAGTGTTGGAATTAGGACAAACAATTGGCAAATCATTTACATACAGAGAAAATAAAAGTGGACCCAAGATTGAACCCTGCGGGACACCTGCAGACAAGGAAATAGCACCTGATTGATTGTTCACTCTAACAAACTGAGACAGATGTGTTAAGAATGATTCTACCCATTTAATGTTACCTAGGTAGAAGTTAAATGTATATCATTTAGATAGGAGAACGAGGAGAACATGATTCATGATGTCAAATGCATTCTTTAAATCTAGGAAAACAGCACCAACAACCCCTCCTCGATCCAGCAGTGAAAAGGCCCTTAATCTTCAGAAAACTCCCCCCAGAGCCACTGAAGACATTATATAACTATTTTCACAGGCTGACTAGTACTCCTGGTGATGTGCAAACTGATCTTCATGTGTGAAATTAGTAGAGTGGCCCTTTAATAATGACTCATGAAGATACACTAAAGTGTCTGAATGAGTCTCTATTAGCTGCCAAAGAAGACATATTGCTGTCCTGTCAGACATAGATAGCTTTTACAAGGTATTTTATGACTTCTCAGAGCTCGAAAAATTATATTACATATATGACCTAAGCCCTGCATTAATTCCAGTAGTGGATGCTGTAGGAAAGGAAAGGTTGTATTTATCAGTGCACTCTCCTCATTAACCACTTATGTCGCCGTCTTAATCCTTCTTGACTAATAGCCCAACATGATTGACTGCCTGCTGTTTTAATGTGGACTCCAGAAGTAACTTTATCTCCTCAAGACATGCAGTCACCAGGCCATCTCACTAAAATAGTGCACTAAATATATCCTGTTTGTGTGGCTGGGTTTTCAGTAATTCAGCTCCTGTCAATCTGGAGTTTGGAGAAACAACTTAGGTTTTTTTGATACTGTTGACCACTGATGGGCAGTAACGCGTTAGAAGTAACGTGTTACTGTAATCCGATTACTTTTTTCAAGTAACAAGTAAAGTAAGGGATTACAATTGCAAAAACAGTAATTAGATTACTGTTACTTCTCCGTAAGCAGGCTGCGTTACTGCGTTACTTAACCGTGATTTTGAGTGACAATGATGTATGAGCGCCGCGACGTCCGTGTAAACACCGACATGTGTAGTGTTGAACAACATGGAGGGACCCCCCCCCCCCTTCTCCTGCTAAACAGGTGAAAATAGACTTAAAAGCGACAGGATTTAGTGCTGAACTGAAGAAGCTCGTCGCTGGCTATATTGTCGAGGACATGCTGCCAAGTTCCACTGTTGACTCTGAATCGTTCCGACGCATCGTAGAAACAATACCGACCAAACACGGTGTCAAGCTGCCGCAGAGAAAGCAGGAAACCTTGAGAGAGAATACGACATAATGGACGCTAATTTGAAGGCTGCACTCGGAGATGTAGACTTTGTTTCCACCACTGCTGACATCTGGACGGTGAATAACAAAAGTTTTATGGGTGTAACAGTTCACAGGTTGTGCATCATGTTTTTGAAAAGTAACTTAGTAAAGTAACTAGTAAAGTAACTAATTACTTTTGAAAATAAGTAATCAGTAAAGTAACTGGATTACTTTCTTGGAGAAGTAATCAGTAACTAATTACTATTTCCAAGTAACTTGACCAACACTGCTGTTGACCTGTGACAGAAAAACTTGGAAAAAGTCCTTTACAAAACTGCATTAACAGTACAGCCAAGTGTCCCATTTCTGGTTTTGTTCCCTCACATGAAACAAACTGGAGGATCTTGTACACAGTTGGAACAAGAAAAAGCTGCTCTAATCAGATTTTTTTCTGTCTGTTGACTATATGGATATATGCATGTGTCTTGTGGCTTTAGGTGCAAAAACTGGAATGCGGTGTTTACCATGTACCACAAACGCTAACGTACAATTTAGAATCTTTTGTTCATAGATTATTCACACTATGGGCCCTATTTTAACAATCTGAAACGCAAGTATCAAGCGCAAAACGCAAGTAGCTTTGTGGGCGGATCTCGGGCGCTGTTGCTATTTTACCGGCGGGATAAATGAGTCTTGCGCCCGACGCAAATCTAAAATGGGTTGGTCTGAAGTAACTAGGTGTGGTTTGGGCGTAACGTTCAATAAACCAATCAGAGCGTGATCTCACATTCCCTTTAAGAGCGGCCACGCTTGTTCCATGGCGGATTGCTATTATGACGGCGGATTTGCCTGGGGCACACCGGGAGCGGTTCACAGCCGAGGAGACGCTCTCATCAGGGCTGGAGCGGGAGGTGTCCTATGGAAAGGATGCGGCAAAGTAATAAATGCCCATCTTGATCGGGTGGCGATGTTGCTGCGGTCTCTCGGGCGCATCTCCTCAAGTCTGGAGAGGATTGATGCAGCCATGGAGCGTGGGCCTCCAAACACACCACCTGCTCCTGTTGTGCCCCTTCCTCCTCCCCCCACTCCATCTCCGTCCACCCGCTCCACCAAGAGCACATCGCGCATTGCCACTCCTGGACCCTCAAGTGTCCAATCCTGCTGTTGTTCAACATCACGTCTCCTTAAGTCCTCTGACATTTCCTCATTTATGTCATCAACACATCCATGATTCATGGAAATGTGTAAAACACAACAAGACACAAAGAATGCTGCGACTTTTTGAGGACTGGACTGTAAAGTTCCTCCTGACCTATCCAAACACTTGAAGCACATTTTCACTAATATTTGTCCTTGTAATTATGTATGGTTTGCAAAAATGGGAACTGCTGCGTCCGTGTAGATGAGAGGAGCAAAGTGTATGTGCGTTGTGCACACGATAGGCTACATTATGGCCAAGCATGCGCCCCTAAAATATCATCTGAATAACGCGCCACTGACTAGACTAGACTAGCACCACTGACTTTAGACTAGCACCACTGACTTTAGACCAGGTTTTTTCTGGTCAGTGGCGGAATTGTTTTCTGAAACTGCAAAATAGCACCAGGGAACATTTGCGCCTGAACACGCCTCCTCTTTTCACTGAACCTCCCCCGGGAGCGCAAGTTCATTCCCTAATTTACCGACGTGCGTCTGTGGAGGGAAAAGTCTGCTGTGCGTCGGGGGAAAAATAGGAATGATACATGCGTCGGTGTACAAAGTCAATTGCGCTGGGTGCAAGATAGGGCCCTAAGTTTTCACTGTGGCAGGGCCAGATTAACCTGCTTAGAGGCCCAGGGGATAAATGAGCTGCTGGGCCTCTGTTAACCCCCCTCTGTACCGCTTCTCTGTGCAATGTCTACATTATTCCTAGCATCAGCTTTGCTGAGCTGTAATTAGATTTAACACATTGATTTTGGCAAATGCGCAAAATCAACATAATCACAATATAAAATGAAACCTGAAAAAATGTATGTACAGTGCTGACATGGATGTCTCTCCCTTTCCGTTAACCAATTTTGCACTAGAGTTATGTGTGTTTTAATAAAGCTTACCTTTTCAAACCCAAAGGTCAGCTTGTAGAGAACAACTGACAGTAATTTGGTGGGCCTAGCTGCATGCTTAGGCTTAGCGTGCTCAGTTTTATATTTGGGTGTCATACGTGAATAAGGAGGGGACCACAGTGATTGAATTTGCAAAAAGAACTTGTATATAAGGTGGCTGCAACCTACAATCAACACATCAACATGGAGAAGTATGCTGCATCTGCTTACATTCAAAGGTTTCAGTGTATGTGTCACCAAGAACATCACCACATCACAACATCCCAGGATGGGTGCTGACAGAATGTGCTGTCCAGCTGGCTTCTGTCCTCACAGTCATCTTAAACACCTCAATGAACCAGGCTGTTCTCCCATCATGTTTCAAGACTGCTACCATAATATCAGTGCCCCACAATTACATGCCTCAATGATTACATCCTTGTAGTACTCACTCCAATAATGATGAAGTGATTTGAGAGGCTGGTAAAGGACCACCTCATCTTAAAACTCCCCCCCACATTTGACCCATCCCAGTTTGCTTATCGCCCCAACCGCTCCACAGAGGACGCCATCTCCTCTGTACTCCAACTGAACCTGGCACATCTGGAGGAGGAGAACACTCACGTGCAAATGCTGTTTGTGGACTTTAGCTTGCATGTCCTTAAACACAATCATCCAAGGGACCCCTGGGACTCAGCACCCCCCTGTGTAACTGGCTATTGGACTTTCTAACAGACAGACCTCAGTCTGTGATAGCTGGAAATAGCATTTCCAGCACCATCTCCCTGAGCACTAGCTCCCCTCAGGGCTGCGTTCTGAGTCCATTACTGTTCACCATGATGAACGCCACGACTGCCATGCCAGGTTCAGTACAAACCACATTGTAAAGTATGCAGACAACAATGAACAGGCCTACAGGGAGGATGTGAGACAGACAGACACTGGTACATGAGAAACAACCTGTTCCTAAATGTGGAAAAAACAAAAGAGATAATTGTTGACATTTGTTTGTCATCACAGTCACACACTACTTCTCATCAACAACATTGTGGTAGAATTAGCCAGCAGCACCAAATTCCTCAGGGTGCAGATCACAGACCGTCTGTGATGGTCCCTCAACACTGCCTCTGTTGTGAAGAGAGCACAGCAGCGTCTTCACTTTCTGTGCAGAATGATAAGGGCACACCTTCCCCCTCTCATCCTAAACCCTTTCTACAGAGGCACTATAGAGAGCATGCTGACCATCTGCATCTCTGTCTGGTTTTGGGACTGCAGAGCCTCAGACTGGAAGACTGTAGGGAGTGTTGAGGACAGCGGAAAAGATCATTGGGTTGTCACTGCCTTCCATCCAGGACCTCGCACCCAAACACTGACCCGTGCCCAACAAATCACAACAGACCCCAACGATCCCCATCGTGGACTGTTTTCTCTGCTACCCTCTGGCAAGAGGTTTTGCAGCATCCGGTGCAGAACGGCCAGATTCTGCAACATCTTCTTCCCACAAGCCATAAGACTCCTGAACTCAAAATAACCCCTCTTAATAACCCCCTGCTGTGAGCCTCATGTGACCTGTGATACTGCAATAGCAGTATTTATTTATCAACATGTGCAATAACAGTATCTATCTTTTAACATGCAATAACTGTTTTTATATGCTGCTATTCAATATTTATTATATATATTTATATTTATGTTTATGTTGCTGTCAAACTCTTTTTAGTGTCATATTTTAATATAAAACGAGCACTCTGTGGCATTTGTATTTTTTTTAATTGTTATTTTGTTTTTAGGTAAAGGGCAGCTATTGTATAGCATTTTCAGGATTATACTTGCATTTTGTGTTTGTACTAGAACATGTTTACATGCTTTAATGTTAAAAAAAACAACTTTATTTTTCTCATACTGCCCATAGCTGCTGCACATGTATTCACCCTCTATATGAGGTGCTCTGTAGGAGCGCATGTCTCCTTAATCCCTCCTCCCTAAAAAGCCCAGTCTGCTCTGATTAGCCAGCGTCTATCCTGGAATGTCCAGAGCCTCCGCTCCTTGTTTCACTAATTGAGGCTGGAGCTAACATTTCCCCTTCTCTTAAAGGTCTTTTTTTTCACATAACAGAACAATATAAGTATTCTTTTTTTCACATAGCAGAACAGTATGAATTGTTTTTCAATTTGCACAGTTCACATGTTGATCCTGTATCATATTCATCTCTCAAAGTCTGTTAACCACTGAGGTGGGTTTCTGACTCTGGTGGTGCTCAGGCTAAGGCCTGGTTCTTGCCCATCATGCACATTCTCGGTCACAGTGTAGTCTCATTGTTCTCACTGATGAAAGCTAGAGGAGGTTCAGAGGTTCTGTGTATTTGGATGACCCCTTGTAGACATGATTGTTCCGGTCTCCGGACTCACACAGTATCATTCACTTGGAAGGTGGGCACTTTTGCTCATCGCTTTCTGTCTGTATACTCCTTACTGTTTTGTTGATTTTGTCTCAGTTTCTTTGACTTGCTTGTATGATGTAACTTTGTGTGAGACAGGAAGGATGTTCAGTTTCGTGCGCATCGTCCTCTTTCTCAGCAACTCAAATGGAGTAGCTCCCGTAGTAGCATGTGGTGTAGCACGGTAAATCTGTAAGAACTCAGTCACTGCTTGTTTCCAAGGCTTGTGTGTTCTTTCTGCAGTCTGGAGACACTCTTTTAATACCCTATTCAATCTCTCAATTGCTCCATTGGCTCTTGGGTAGTAGACGCTGGAGTGCAGATGCTTTATCTCTCTCTCTCTCTCTCAGAAACTTTGCAAGCTCATGGGAAGTAAACTGACATCCATTGTCAGAGACCAGGCAGGTGGGATTTCCTTCACGACTGAACACTGTAGCTAAAAAGCGAGTAATCACTTCTGTTGTGACTGTAGAGGCGAATGCAACTTCAGGCCATTTACTGTAATAGTCTGTGAGAGTGATGGCATAATGACAGTCCCATGTAGCACGTTCGAAAGGACCGGTTATGTCAATGGCCACCTTTTCCCATGGTCCATCTGGCAGTTCGACAGGTCTAAGTGGTGCAGGTGGAGTCTTCACTGTTTTGTCATTGTATTGTCATGACACATATGAAGCTATCTTACTCTGTACATCTTTATCCATTTGTGGCTACCAATAGTAGTATATAGTGGTGCTAGAGGCGGGGCTACGGGCTAAAAATGGTGCTTGGGGCGTGGCTACGTGGGTTAGACCAATAAGATGCCACCTGGGCGTGTCCACGAGCCTAAAAATTACCATATTTCACTCAGCTCGCCAAAAGAAGGGGCTCTCTTTTCCCTGCCGTTTTTTTTCGCCTAGGTAGCTAACTAGCTAGCTAGCTAACTACTCATTGTTAGCCTTGTTTAGCTAATTAGACTTTGCAAAAGTCCGTTTTTCTTAAGTTGTATACAGAACTACGTCTACGTGAAGCACTATGCGGTTAAAACTGCTTGATTATGGCAGGGTAACAAGCCGTCATACATGTGGAGTGGTTTGTAGGATTTAAAATGCGTTGTTTTGCGTTGTATGGTCTCTTTTCCCTGCCGTTTTTTCGTCTAGGTAGCTAACTAGCTAGCTAGCTTGTCATTGTTAGCTCTGTTTAGCTAATTAGCCTTTGCAAAAGTCCGTTTTTTCCTCTACATCTATTTTGCTCTGTTCGCTAAAAGACGGTGCTTTACATTCATTTCTGTTGGCGAAGCAAAGACGACCCCCATTACATCCATGTCTACAAAGGGTAAGTAAAAAATGATCTATAATGTTTAAAATATAATCTGAGATAATTTATCAACGATAAGCTACAAAATACAAGGCATTGTGGCTGTTTAACTAAGGCATGACACTATAAAATAAGGCGTGTATTGGTTTTGATGACGAGGCTACAGCTATAACGTTATCTAAATGGTTTGGTTTGTGACTAAAACTTTATCAGGAGTTGGTTTAACACATAAGGTCTTTCCAGATGATCCATTTTCATCAAGATCAGGTTTAACAACAGTAATGGGCCAATCTGCTAGAAACATATTACTTTTAAATCACTAAAATAGTTGTGACAACTCCGTTTGGAATGCTTCTCAATGCTTTTAGCATAGGGGCTAACACTAACGCTACTTTATGACAAAGCGCTGCGGGTAAACTGTGCCTAGCATGATAGCATTGTGGTAATCATGCAATGTTAGCCTTTACAACAGCATCCCTTTACTACACTTGTTAGATAATGTTTCTTTACAGAGTTCTCTGTTGATTTGTGCATGTCCCTGCATGCTTGATGGAATATAACGTAAACACCTTGGACACGTAATGTGGACAGCTAAAGTTAATGTTAACAACCCTCAAGCTGAAGAGTTGTAGTTTCAGCTTAACTTATTACCTTTCTGCCATCTGTGTTCTCAGTAACGTGACAAACAGGACAAACCTGTTTTCTTTTAAACGACTAAAACAATAGTGCTATCCCCATGGTGATTGTCGCAGTGTGCGCGTTGGCCTATAATGTAAACGGAGAGATGCGTGCCAGAGATGCACAGCGCCATGACGGATATCCCCCTCATGTCTGTCTAATGTTAGAAATCCGTTTAGCGGCCAGAACGTGAAACAGCAACCACATGATAACTTTCTTTTGTGCTAACCTTTACGAATACGGGAGAAAGATGGCTGTAATCATCTTAGCTTAGCTTATGTTGTATTGTGTTCTCTCACTTGTAAACAGAAGTAAAAAAACAGTAACAGTTGCACTAATATACAAGTAAGTACTTTTACATGTACTAAATTTAAGGAGCTGATACTTTTCGTGGGAAAACATTAACACAGTCTGTTTAGTAATGATTCATGACTGCAGATACTCAGCACTTTACCATAATTGTTGATTTCCTGTGTGTAAGTAGCTAAATTGTGTTTTTTATTCTTTTTACAGCTTTCACAGCGATCTGTAAACGATCCCCAAGATGTGAACGGCCAAGTGGCCACATCAAACACGCGGCAAGCTGTTTTCCTACTGGTATGGTTCTCTCTATTATTGCCCACGAGATGAAGAGGAAGTTCATCACTGGAGGTTCATCATATATTTATTTTGTAAGAAAAAGCGTAAGTTACTATGGATTTCATAGATATCTGTATGATAGTATGTTTTAGAAATAACATATTGTGCAATACATTGTGTCTATTACTTAGGTTGTGAGTTTTTTTGTTATGCGTTAACTATTGTGAAAAGAAAGGAGAAAAAAGGGCATGTCCAGACAAGATTTAGTATGACAGACGATATACAAAAGAAATGTAGACTGCTAGTTTCTCCCTAAGGGGGATTTAAAAGGTGTAATTTGTGTTAAATGGTTTATACCATCTACCACCACAAGGTGATGTTTGTGTTGAGACTTCGCGGATTTAAGGTACATAGGTCCTCATTTACTAACTAGCCCAGTTTACGCTGCGTCTGTTTATGAGAGTTTGGTAATATAGCATGCTATGCTTCCACATTTAGCGTAGTATTTATCAAACCTGACACCCATCACGCCATAAGTGCCTTTCTCCGCCCCCCTGCTAGACCGTAACTTGCCCTGTAGCAAAGCGTTAAGTAGTGGTGCTATGATACGGCGGGGTGTAGACTGAGACATTCCCACTGCTGATGCTATGACTGTTTAAAATGATCCTGATGTCAATATTTGTAATGTCGAGAAGGAGTTTAACAACTGCTGTATGGATGTGAACGCTGAGGCTGAGATTTAATGTCATCTTTGATTTCTTCCACTAACTGTAATATTGCACGGCTGCGTAATCTGTAACGCTTCATGATTTCGTGTTCACTCCACTGACAAAGTGTGATCCTTGTGTTAACAATATGTTGAGCCTGGTCTATGTCTTCGTCTTGACGAAGACATAAACACTTTGAACAACTTATGAAAAGACTACTGACAGATAAATTTATCTCAGTAGTGCAACGCTTTCTGGCGATGAAACAGCTGTGTGCTAATGGCGCTAGGATTCGTGGGGTTGCAGAAACACTTTTCTATGAATTGAAAACGGTCGGAGATGTTACAGTAAAAATACGTGAAATGTATGATAATGCAGTGGGGGAGGATATTGTGAAAGTGGCTGAAATTAGAGAGATTGGGGATCTGTGGAGAGATTTATATAAGAGAAAAAAAGTACCCTTGTGAAAATATGGGGAATTGTCTGTGTTTAATGTATAATCATATCAGGGAGCGTTGTGTGATATCACGATTATCTGATATTTTAGATCAGACCATAACCAACAAAGTGAATGATGTTAAAAAGTATCAATGTGAGAGTAATGTAAATATCAACGATGTATGTAGGTTAGAAAATTTGTTGTCTGTTGTAAGAAGCCAAAATAGGGCAATACCTTGGGATGATGTAATACGTATGTTGTTATCAATGCTAACAGTTAGAGAGGGCATAGCTGACACATTTTGCGATGTCATAAGTAACATCACACACAATTTTAAGAACCAGACTGTTTATCACATACTGACCATGTACGCTATGGTTGTAGATGCCGTTAGTTTGTATTTGAAAGAAAATCATTACACCGATGTCTTATGCGATTTGCAAAAAATACATGCATTCATAATTAGTAAAACATCTATAGCATGCTTAAGCAAAACATTATCTACGATAGAATGTGTTTCACTGTCTTCATGAACTGTTACGCGTTTGTGTGAGTGTTTTGTGAAATAAATAGACTTGTTCTCAAACTAAGGCGACCATTTGAATCTTAACGCATCATGGAGAAAGTTATGCATGAAATATATTACGATCCAGCACACCCCGGAGGATTAGGGGGGGTACGTAGGCTCCATGAAGCCATCAAAGAATATAGTAGTGAGCCCAGCTCACTCGCTGATGTTAAAAAGTTTTTACACAGTCAAGATGCATACACCCTTCATGTTCCCGCGTTGAAACATTTTCCAAGAAACAGAGTGTTGGTTAATGGAATAGATAAACAATTTCAGATAGATCTGGTCGACATGACTGAATATTCAGAGGAAAACGATAACGTAAAATATTTGCTCACATGCATCGATCTATTTTCTAAGTACGCATGGGTTAAATGTCTTAAAAACAAGTCCGGACATGCTGTCACACAGGCTTTTAGGGAAATACTCGCCCTAGGCCGCGTACCTGTGAAACTGCAAACAGATGAGGGGAAAGAGTTTTATAATAAGGTTTTTCAAAACTTGATGACTCAATATAAAATTCATCATTTTTCTACATCGAATGAGACTAAAGCTAGTGTTGTTGAGCGTTTCAACCGAACCTTCAAGACACGGATGTGGAGATACTTGACTGCTGTTAATTCGCGCCGCTATGTCGATGTTGTTCAAGACATGGTTGCAGCTTACAACGCGTCACATCACAGATCGATAAAAATGGCTCCTGTGAATGTGAATAAAAACAACGAAAAAGAAGTTTTTAACAATTTGTACAAACTGAAACCAGTCGGACTAGTAGCTTTTAAGTTTCAAGAAGGAGATACAGTTAGGATATCAAAACACCGTGGAGTATTCCGAAAGGGGTATGAACAAACATTTACAGATGAGTTTTTTACAGTATCAAAACGTGTAGGAAGAACACCGCCGGTATATGTCCTAAAAGACCAAGGGGGTGATACATTGACTGGGACATTTTATGAATCAGAGATGCAGCATGTGATCGTTGACAAAAACAAAGCTTTTAAAATAGAAACCATTCTGTCAAGGAAGAAAGTAGGTCGTAAAAACATGGTACTTGTGAAATGGTTAGGATGGCCTGAGAAATTTAATTCATGGGTCGCTGAAAAAGACATAGTAGATGTAAGATAAAAAAGACTTGCATGAAACTATGTGTTTGTTTAAGACTGCGGCCGTATAAGACGGCGGACGTATAAGACAGCTCCGCAATGAATAAGAACGGGTTTTTTGTAACGTTGCCAAGTAATGCTTCAGCAACTGTCTATCCTAATAATAAAATATGGCAGTACCGAACAAAACTGGCGAAACCTATAATATTACAACAACCTTACGAAGTAGGTCTTATAGAAATTCAATACCCCCGGATTTGGAATAGTTTTACAGAGAGTGAGTCTAAAGTTGAATTCTATGATACAAAATCAAAACACATCAACAAACTAAGGCTAACAACGGGTCGCTATAACAATCTATCCAGCATTGTTAAAGAATATAATATGAAATGCATGGTTACCCCCGGCCTAGACCATATAAATATGGCATATAATGAAATCACTAACAAAATTTATTTTACTGGTGGTGACGGTTACAATATTACATTCAAAGGACGGCTAGCCGAGATCCTAGGCTTTATCCCAGACACCGTTTTTGAAATACGGCTAGGGGCTCATTTAAAATGCCTCGCACCACACCCTGCCGACATATACGCAGGCCGTTATAATATTTATATATATACCGATATAGTAGATTATCAGCGAGTGGGAGATACGAGCGTGCCGCTACTTAGATGCGTGAACTTCGCAGATGAGACCAGACGGTTACCGACGCTGACCTATGATACACCTCATTATATGCCGCTCTCGAGGTCGAATATTACAGATATTCAAATTGAGTTACGAGACGACCAAAACAAACTGATCCCGTTCTCATACGGTAAAGTTATCATCAAGCTACATTTTAGACCCGTGAAACAGTATTAAAATGGCTCGCAAATCATATACTGGCGATGACGGTCGATATACGACATATTACATGAATCAAGCTGGAGGCGATTTACCGGGGTTTATAGGTTCGAGCACCCAATATGGGAACGGTTTAGGGGGGATTTTCAGGAATTTATTCCGTATGGCCATACCTCTTTTTAAAAAGGGGTTTAATTTAGCTAAACCTCATTTGAAAACTGCAGCGACAGGCATTATCGGAGATGTAATTTCTAATGTTCGGAATGCAGTATCTGAGAGACAACAAGGAAATGGCCTGATGGCCTACAGACACAAACCACAAAAAAAGAAAGCCTCCTCAGCAGGTGGGCGTAACCGTATGGAGTATAAAAGACACAAAACAACAGTCAAAAAGCGAAAAAGTGTCAAAAAGAAGACGGCGGCCAGACGTAGTAGAGCTCCGACCAAACGCTCTCTGGTCTTGTCAAAAGATATATTCTAAACAAAGTTTTTTTCATCATGTCGTTCATTCACAACCAATCTGAAGAGTGTGTAAAGACGGAACTTGATTTGTTTACGGTGCCATTTACGCAGACTTCTATTGAAAAATCTACATACGTGGAAATCCCGCCCGTTTCAGCTTTAACAGATCATGGACCCATCGAGTTTTTTATATCTGCCAGTAATGAGCATTATATCGACCTTAATGATAGCTACATATTCATCAGGGTGAGAATCACAAATCCAGATGGCACTCTACTTGCTAACGCCGCCGATGTTGGCTTTATAAATTATCCAGGGTGTAGTCTATTCTCCCAAATAGATATTATGCTGGGAGATAGGTTGATTACACAAGCTTCAAACACTTATCCATACCGAGGGATAATCGAATGTTTGCTTAATTATGGAAAGGAAACATTGGACACTCAATTTAGTACAGGTCTGTTTTTTAAAGATACCAGCGGAAAAATGGACGACGCTTCAATCACAGGAGATAATCAGGGGCTGGTGCAGAGGGGCGAATATACAGGAGACGGTCGAATAGTTGAATTGATAGCACCTATTCACGCAGACTTGTTTTTTCAAGAAAAACTACTCTTGAATGGCGTGGATATGTCTCTGAAATGTATCCGGTCAAAAGATGAATTTGTATTAATGTCCCCCGGAAACCTACAATTTAGTGTGAAAATAATGTCAGCCAGTATGTTTGTAAAGAAAATATCGGTGGCTCCACCAGTAAGACTGGCGCATAGCCGTGCACTGCAGCACAGCAACGCAAAATATGGTATTGATCGTGTAGCCATAAAAACGTTTTCCATTCCTGCTGGAACCCGAGTATGCAACCAGGAAAATTTATTCATTGGGCAAATCCCAAAATTTATAGTTATTGGATTTGTAGATAACGAAGGTTACACAGGCAATTATGGCCGGAATCCTTTTAATTTTGAACACTTTAATGCTGAGTATATTAGCCTTAACGTGGACGGCGTATCCTATCCTGGTAAATCTTTTCAGCCCTATTTTCAAAGGGGGCATTATACCCGTGAATATTATCAGCTGGTTACAGCAACGGGGCGTCATTTAAAGGATCGACCTCTGGCTATAACACGCTCAGATTTTGGAGACGGATATACACTATTCTGCTTTAATCTTGAGCCTGACAGTGGATGTTCAGGAAATGTGTCACTTGTCAAATCAGGCAATGTGAGTCTAGAAGCGCGCTTCAGAGCGCCCCTGCCTAGAACTGTAACCATAATATGCTATTCTGTTTTTGATTCTGTAATTGAAATCTCAAATCGGCGTCAAGTATTGTTGGATCATTACTAAGGGACGACTATGAATATGATTGAACTCACCTGTGTCCTCAGAAAGAGATTGGCTAAGGATACCAACTTTCTAGGAGTGAGGTCATGTGACATGCTGCCAAAAGCAGCGGTCGGGTCGTTACCGGCAATGATGATAATTAATACAGACCCCAGCGATAAGCCGGGGGAACACTGGCTTGCGATATTTATTACAAGGGATAAACACGGTTATTTCTTTGACAGCTTTGGCAATTCTCACACACATTTCTCTCCAGAAATAAATCGATTCCTATTACAAAACTGCACAGAGGTATATCATTCAGGGCTACAAGTACAGAGTAATTATTCTACTAAATGTGGTCAACATTGTGTGTTTTTTTTATGTCATATACAGAAAAACATGTCTTATAAAAATGTAATGAAAATGTATGGATCTAATCTTGTATGTAATGATACAATGGTTTGTCTATTTGTCAACAAAATAAAACCAGGCATATGTCATGACCAGAGGTCCGTTTCAGGTAGGAGGATTAGTGGAAACTCTGAGTTTGTTAAGCCTGAGATGAGGGAAACTCTGAGTTTTCCGTTTCAGAAAGAGAGGTAACTTAACCTCAGAGTCAGTTACTATGGTAACTGAGCCTATGAACCTAACCTGGTCGGGAGCAGGTTTTCTTCAAGAAACCTCGAGTTTCTTGAAGACTCCTCCCCATGGATGTATGAAGAGAATTAACGCTCCTCCCTCTGACACAGCGCTCTTCATTTCCTCATTCATTCATTCAGTCTGTATCAGGCGCATTTCAGCGCAGTTTGTTATATCGGCATGAATAAAAAAACATTGTTGGTTTATTAACTGTTAGGCAGACTTTAAAACATTGTTTTTTCTCAAAACATGACATTTCCTTTTATCGACGATCCCGTTGATGAAGACGCTGTATGGCAGTTAAACATATGTCGGAAGATGATATTGACGCATATTAATTTCCAGATAACTTCCTATTTGAGCGCTATGGTTTTTCTTCCCAGTCTATCAGTTATGTAAGCTACATAACCTTATCCGTCCTCATATCACTACCGTCACCCATCGTGGACATGCTCTACATCCCAGCACATTCTTGCATTACAGTTGTCTCTACAACCTTGGTGATAATAATAATTTTAATAAAGCGCCGTCAGAAGAGATCACTCTGAAACGTTGTATAACTGCTATAAATCATCTCATGCTTTGTGTTTGGGCTTAATTAAATCCTGACAGTCTAAGCTTTCAACCGATGTGCTGCATGACCATATATTTTGAAGATTTAATGCGTCAAATTTATAACAAAGTTTAAGCAGCGTCCACTTTGAGCGTGAGTGTCTACGGGTCAGTGAAAGTAAAGAGTTTAAACGTTTGTAGTGTTCCCTGGACACAAACCAGTCAGAGCCATTAAAA
The DNA here is from genome assembly GCA_023631565.1 of Gymnocephalus cernua. Taxonomy (NCBI): domain Eukaryota; kingdom Metazoa; phylum Chordata; class Actinopteri; order Perciformes; family Percidae; genus Gymnocephalus; species Gymnocephalus cernua. The sequence goes on from CM042445.1 coordinate 28,753,487, forward strand.
AGGAGCTCCACAGTATTGCAGGTGAATGATGTAAACCCTTTGAAATGAAAGATTATGAATTATAATTCTGTTAATGATGGTGCTGCAGCCTCAGAATGGGATTAGTAGCCTAGGACTTTTTCGCCCGCAGTATTGCACCTACCTGAAATAGATTTGAAGTAATATTAGCTTATGATTAAATATGATATACATCATATTGGAATATAAGCATTTACTCTAGCAGCAATTTTCTCCAGCGCAATTTCTCTCTCTTTTACAGCAGCCGCTGTGTTGCTTTTTTAACGTAATACATGTTCAAACTCGCTGTATGTGTGCATGAGTATGTCCGCCGACCCGTTTGTTTGTGATTGTTGCCATGGTGAATCGTAGTATCATGGCTCCATTCATGCTGTCTTCGGTGCACGCGCGTAACCCTGAGTCAACCTACTCCGAGTTGATTGAACCAACTCCAATCAGCCGTTGTGAAACCGAAAACTCCGAGTTTCCCATCTCAGGCTCAATCAACTCAGAGATCAGGCTCAGACTCAGAGTTTGTTGAACCTCCTACCTGAAACGGACCCCAGGTTTTTAATTGTGTTCAATGTGTATATGGTTCACATGATAAAAACATTGTGTAATGGTATTTTTCAAGTAATAAAGAACGTGACGAATACTAATGTTTTTGTTTTCAATTTATTCAAAAGAATAAAAGGGCTGATTTGAAAATGGAGCTCTTATACAAGTTCACTTTGCTCACAATAATGGAAAAAATAGAAAATAGTAGATGAATCAAAATTAGGAAATACATACCAAAAGTTTTTACATTCATTTTCGGTCTTTTAGTTTATTTGACATTTCATTAGAGAAAAAAAAAAACATATTCCCTTCACATTCCAACAGATAAAAAATAGTATAAAATAGAAAATATATGTCAAGGCGTGACAGTTTTACATTCAGTTCTGTCTTTTAGTTTATTTCACATTTCATTAGAGAAAAAAAAGATATTCTCTTCACATTTCAACCGGTAAAAATAGTATAAAATAGAAAATACATATCAATGTATGACAGTTTTTACATTCATTTCTGTCTTTTAGGTTATTTCACATTTCATTAGAGAAAAAAAAGATATTCTCTTCACATTTCAACAGATAAAAATAGTATAAAATAGAAAATAAATGACAATAAAAAATAAATCAAAAACCAGACCACCGTGCAGCAATAGGCGGAGAGCTAATACGCTGGGGTCTAGGAGTGAACGGTGAGTCTGAACCCATCTCGGGGGAGTGTCTAACCTTTTCACCATCAGGGTTTGTTTTAAACGCAGTAATACACTGACGAACATTAGCATTAGGGATTACGGATCTCGGAAGATTTAACTTTGCTAACATTTTTAAAAATACATTCCAACCCATGGGTCTTGAACTTTCTAGCACGTTATTATGAGTTGTGACACTTTTCAACAAATCATACAGGTGACTACCTGGCACATTCCGATTTCCAACGACAATTTCACCCTGCTTTGTCCAAGATATCTGGTCATTATTACGGGATAAATATTCCATAATATATTGTGCATTGCTTTTATTCCTTTTTGGCATGTGATTCATTATCTCAGCTCTTATATTGTCTTCTACAGGCCCATCTTTTGAATCGTCCACAGGAGTTTCGTTTGGAAGGGACAGTGTTATAACGCTTTTTTCGTTGTCTCCCTGTTTAACTAATACGAGAAATCGCTGCAGAATATTTGAATATTTTTTCGCTTTCTCATATACATTTATATCGGGTTGATTCAATATAGCTCTCATAGCTTGGTCTAAATCATTTTGTACCTCCTGTCTCAAAGGTACGTTAGAGGGGTGTGAAGGTGTTTGGTGCTGCTGCTGTAACAAGTCTAACTGGCGCTGAGGCACCAGAAACATTTTCTGCGTGTGCTCCATTCTTCAATTTCTGTTGAAAAGACTAGCTATAAATGGTATGGCAGCTCCAAGAAGAGGTAAGAGGAACCCTCCTGATTGAATAATTTCTCTTTTTCTTTTTAAATGCTTGTTTTTTTTATCTGCTAGGAGTCTGATAACTTTCTTCTTTTTCTTTAACAATTTGAATTGATTGTTGGTCAGTGGAATATTACCTCTTAAAACATTGAGAGCTATTTCACACAAAGCGGATATAAAGTCAGGACTAGCGTTGTTCACTATAGATCCCCTGGCACGCGGTGATGCTTTATGGAGCATATCCAATAGTATGAAGTTTCTTTGAATGCGTGTCGACATTATTAAGACTTCAGTTTTCTCGGCACATAGACAACTTGCCTATCGGATAACAGATTTGATCTGAGTCTTAATTGATCAGGTGTGTTTGTTTTATAGTCTATCAGTAGATAACCATACAGAGAACTGACGGCGTCATTGTAAGCTTCTAAGAAAAAACGATTATTATTGGGATACATTTGACGCCCTAGTAACCGTATTTGATTTTGATCCCTAACGTTTTTAAATAAAACCATATAGTTTGTATTCAAACTAATTGTTCGACTTGATTTACCTTGAACAAACAGATTTTGGACCAAATAGAGACAACTCAGGTTCCGGTGGTGGACGTATTTTGTAAACACGTTTTGAACTTCAATATTATCGCTGGCTTGATTCATTAAATCATCTATTACGAGTAAATTATTTTTATCCAAGGGGAGTAATGTATCATCACATAATGACTCAGGTATGCCCTGTACAAAATGTATATTTACAGTCTTAAGCATCTGATCATAAATAGGTTGCCAGCATGAATAGATGTACACAATGTTATCTAATTTGGCTGAGATAACAGATTCTGCGTTTTCGATCATGTTCTTAACAAAATGAGTTTTCCCGCAATTTGATGGGCCGCTAATCACAGCGCTGAACGGGTGTTGAAGTCTGGCATCAAAGCCGGCCATATCTTGTTTATTAATAGCCATACGGAAGAGTTGTGTAGTCGCTGAGAACTCTACGTTTGTCGTAAACTACCCGAAGTTTTTTCTGAACTACCGCATTTTTGAGATGAACGTGTTTTTTATCGCGTTTGTGGTTGTGATCAAATTATCTGCGGACTTCTGATTGACTACAAAAGCATCTACCATTCCTTTTAATGACTCAGGCGTTTGCTAGTTAACATAACTTTAGGCTTCTGTATAACACAAAACAAAGTAGCATTGGGCGGTAATATGGTTTTGACTCATGTAGACACTGAGGGATAGATTTATCAAGCTGTTTACGCCTGTTTCCGTAGGCAAATATGCCGCTGGTGAAATGACATCAGTTATCCGAGCAAGACGAAGACATAGACCAGGCTGAACATATTGTTAACACAAGGATCACACTTTGTCAGTGGAGTGAACACGAAATCATGAAGCGTTACAGATTACGCAGCCGTGCAATATTACAGTTAGTGGAAGAAATCAAAGATGACATTAAATCTCAGCCTCAGCGTTCACATCCATACAGCAGTTGTTAAACTCCTTCTCGACATTACAAATATTGACATCAGGATCATTTTAAACAGTCATAGCATCAGCAGTGGGAATGTCTCAGTCTACACCCCGCCGTATCATAGCACCACTACTTAACGCTTTGCTACAGGGCAAGTTACGGTCTAGCAGGGGGGCGGAGAAAGGCACTTATGGCGTGATGGGTGTCAGGTTTGATAAATACTACGCTAAATGTGGAAGCATAGCATGCTATATTACCAAACTCTCATAAACAGACGCAGCGTAAACTGGGCTAGTTAGTAAATGAGGACCTATGTACCTTAAATCCGCGACGTCTCAACACAAACATCACCTTGTGGTGGTAGATGGTATAAACCATTTAACACAAATTACACCTTTTAAATCCCCCTTAGGGAGAAACTAGCAGTCTACATTTCTTTTGTATATCGTCTGTCATACTAAATCTTTTCCAGAAAATACCAATTTGAAAAGTTTACGCAGAATTTTATGTTTTACAATCACCTCGATCACCCAAAAGTAGCTGTTTAAATCAATGCTTGCACTATAAAGCTGTGATCAATGATCTATGATGAAGAAAACAGTTTGTTAATTTAACAATACAGCGACTATGATGCCCATTCCCTTGTTAACCACAAACTAATATACATGTTATTGTCTGGACATGCCCTTTTTTCTCCTTTCTTTTCACAATAGTTAACGCATAACAAAAAAACTCACAACCTAAGTAATAGACACAATGTATTGCACAATATGTTATTTCTAAAACATACTATCATACAGATATCTATGAAATCCATAGTAACTTACGCTTTTTCTTACAAAATAAATATATGATGAACCTCCAGTGATGAACTTCCTCTTCATCTCGTGGGCAATAATAGAGAGAACCATACCAGTAGGAAAACAGCTTGCCGCGTGTTTGATGTGGCCACTTGGCCGTTCACATCTTGGGGATCGTTTACAGATCGCTGTGAAAGCTGTAAAAAGAATAAAAAACACAATTTAGCTACTTACACACAGGAAATCAACAATTATGGTAAAGTGCTGAGTATCTGCAGTCATGAATCATTACTAAACAGACTGTGTTAATGTTTTCCCACGAAAAGTATCAGCTCCTTAAATTTAGTACATGTAAAAGTACTTACTTGTATATTAGTGCAACTGTTACTGTTCTTTTACTTCTGTTTACAAGTGAGAGAACACAATACAACATAAGCTAAGCTAAGATGATTACAGCCATCTTTCTCCCGTATTCGTAAAGGTTAGCACAAAAGAAAGTAATCATGTGGTTGCTGTTTCACGTTCTGGCCGCTAAACGGATTTCTAACATTAGACAGACATGAGGGGGATATCCGTCATGGCGCTGTGCATCTCTGGCACGCATCTCTCCGTTTACATTATAGGCCAACGCGCACACAGCGACAATCACCATGGGGATAGCACTATTGTTTTAGTCGTTTAAAAGAAAACAGGTTTGTCCTGTTTGTCACGTTACTGAGAACACAGATGGCAGAAAGGTAATAAGTTAAGCTGAAACTACAACTCTTCAGCTTGAGGGTTGTTAACATTAACTTTAGCTGTCCACATTACGTGTCCAAGGTGTTTACGTTATATTCCATCAAGCATGCAGGGACATGCACAAATCAACAGAGAACTCTGTAAAGAAACATTATCTAACAAGTGTAGTAAAGGGATGCTGTTGTAAAGGCTAACATTGCATGATTACCACAATGCTATCATGCTAGGCACAGTTTACCCGCAGCGCTTTGTCATAAAGTAGCGTTAGTGTTAGCCCCTATGCTAAAAGCATTGAGAAGCATTCCAAACGGAGTTGTCACAACTATTTTAGTGATTTCAAACCAATATGTTTCTAGCAGATTGGCCCATTACTGTTGTTAAACCTGATCTTGATGAAAATGGATCATCTGGAAAGACCTTATGTGTTAAACCAACTCCTGATAAAGTTTTAGTCACAAACCAAACCATTTAGATAACGTTATAGCTGTAGCCTCGTCATCAAAACCAATACACGCCTTATTTTATAGTGTCATGCCTTAGTTAAACAGCCACAATGCCTTGTATTTTGTAGCTTATCGTTGATAAATTATCTCAGATTATATTTTAAACATTATAGATCATTTTTTACTTACCCTTTGTAGACATGGATGTAATGGGGGTCGTCTTTGCTTCGCCAACAGAAATGAATGTAAAGCACCGTCTTTTAGCGAACAGAGCAAAATAGATGTAGAGGAAAAAACGGACTTTTGCAAAGGCTAATTAGCTAAACAGAGCTAACAATGACAAGCTAGCTAGCTAGTTAGCTACCTAGACGAAAAAACGGCAGGGAAAAGAGACCATACAACGCAAAACAACGCATTTTAAATCCTACAAACCACTCCACATGTATGACGGCTTGTTACCCTGCCATAATCAAGCAGTTTTAACCGCATAGTGCTTCACGTAGACGTAGTTCTGTATACAACTTAAGAAAAACGGACTTTTGCAAAGTCTAATTAGCTAAACAAGGCTAACAATGAGTAGTTAGCTAGCTAGCTAGTTAGCTACCTAGGCGAAAAAAAACGGCAGGGAGAAGAGAGCCCCTTCTTTTGGCGAGCTGAGTGAAATATGGTAATTTTTAGGCTCGTGGACACGCCCAGGTGGCATCTTATTGGTCTAACCCACGTAGCCACGCCCCAAGCACCATTTTTAGCCCGTAGCCCCGCCTCTAGCACCACTATATACTACTACCAATATAGTTCTCGCAGTCTCTGTTTAGTGTGCACCACTCCCTGGTGCCCCTCATGTGCCAAGTCTACCACTTTGGATCACAGTGATGTAGGCACAATCAAGCGGTTAATACCTAAAGTGTTTTGTCTACAGCCAGTTCGTCTCATACATTGAAGTATGAAGCTAGCTCATTTGGTACATTCTTTCTGCATTTTGGCCAGCCTTTCTGTATTTGCTATCGCAATTGAGTCAGTTCAGGGCAAGTGTCACATGCGGCGGTGAACTCAGACAAGGACATGGCATGTAAAGACTCCATGAAAACAGTAGCTACTATGTCCTGTTCCACTTCAGCTTCTCCTGTGTTAGGCAGTGGAAGCCTGGACAGGCAGTCGCCAGTTACATTCAGTTTCCCAGGGTGGTAAGCAACATCATATGTAAAGCAAAGTAGTCGCGCAGACCACCTCGTAATTCGCAGTCCAACACGGCCAGTGCCCTTGGATCTGAGCAGGGTAGTAAGTGCTTGATGATCCGTGTGTAACACAAAGTGATGTCCCCCCCATGGTTCTCCACCTTTCTACAGCCCAAACGCATGCCAGTGCTTCACATTCAACAGTGGAATATTTCCTTTTAGCAGGAGAAAGTGTTCTGGATGCAAACGCCATGACTCTCTCTGTGTCGTCTGAATGAAGTTGGCTCAGTACACCCTGTCACTGCGCGATCTGAGTCTCAACGCGATCTGAGTCGCGTCGAGTTGCGCATGCTCAGATGTAAACAATTTACGGCATAACGACAATAACGGAAGATGGGAACAGCAATAATCGAAGATATGGAAGATGGAAATGGCAGTAATGTATTATTTAGCGTAAAGCATCACATGTTCACGTCATGATCCCTCACGTCAGTTAATAAAAAATAAAAAAAGTCAGTGAAAATGGAGCTACATGACCAAGTTTGTTCACTGCTGGCTACAAGTTAGCAATCAAACACAACAACGGCTGTTATTTGAATGGTGTTATGAGCTAACGTTAGCAATCAAACAATCATAGATAGCATTTGATAACTAAAACGTTTTTGAAATGATTTCCACCTTCTATATCTTCGATTATTGCTGTTCCCATCTTCCGTTATTGTCGTTATGCCGTAAATTGTTTAAATCTGAGCATGCGCAACTCGACGCGACTCAGATCGCGTTGAGACTCAGATCGCGCAGTGACACCCCCCCTAGTCCGTAATGAGATGCATCCGAAGTTACATATGTAGGCAGTTCAGGGACGTATAGTGCTAGGGCAGGGCTCTCAACAATCAGTCTCTTAATGTCAGTAAAACTATGCTCAGCCTCAACAATCAAGTTGAACTGCCGTTCTGTAGACTCCCTGAGTGTTTCACGTAGAGGTTCAGCATTCATGAATGCAGTCATAGTCTCCTTCTCACCCCTGGAACCTGAGCCACTGGGTTGCTGTTGTATCCAAAATAAAATTGGATTAATCTTAGTGGTTAAAATGGCCATAATTGGCAGCCACAGCATCACCAGAAAGCTAACAGTAAACATAACAAGCTTTAGTGTGGTATGCAGAGGTTCACAAGTATGGAAAGAAATTGATTATACCAGTAGTGAAATAGTTGTTACCTGGATATAGCTCTAGTTCTATGAGTATTTCAATCAGGGGAGACTTTGTTGCAGAAATGCAAAGTGTATTGTACATATGTGATATGACGTGTACAGGTATTTGGAGATTAGACTCCATTGTTATAAAAAATGTATTAATTAAAAGGGGGTAAGAAACCGAAGATATCCCCCCTGATGGAGTCACTGACAGTGGTGTGAGGGAGCCCCGAATACTGGACCGAGGAGCCAACAGGAGCAGACAGCCGGAGGGAAGCCCAGGTAGCCGTGTGCGATGGAGACCGGAGGTGGAAGGGGAGGAGGAGGGTCGCACTCTTTGTATGAAATGACAACTGTGCAGCAGAGAGAGAAGACAGGTTCAAAACAGGGAAGTCATGCTGTGATTGGCTCGTGAAATTTGTGGCTGCTTCTAATTGGTTAAAAGAAAGTGAGCACCTCTACAGCTGTTTAGTTTAAGAAGAGAGAGACAAGAAATAAATTAGGAATTTCCTGAAAGAATTTACGCTAAACTTCATGAGTATGTGCGAACCAACAGTGAAGCCCGTTAGAGGGCAGAGCACATACGAAATAGAACCATGACTCTTAAACCTTGTCCACGTCGGGGGAAATAGCAAACTTCCAGCCTAGCTTATAGTGTCCTCTCTTATAGTGCTGCATAAAAATATTTATAACAATTCTAGCTCTCTGAAACAAAAATGAAGATGCTTATCCAGCCTTAGCATTGCAACAAGCAAACAGCACAGGGAGAGACCAAAACAGCTGATTTCTAAAGCAAAATGAAGCTGTGTGCTGTTTAGCGGAATTATGATAATGTGCTGGGGTGTAAAACTCCTGACAGCCCGCCCTCCTACCACATAAAACCAACGACATTGCATGTGTCTACACATCACAAACAGCATTCACACTGCCAAGTAACCATTAGCAATAGACACTTCAGACCATGGACAGTGAACAACGATCCCGACATTTTGAAACCTACCACCACAAACAAACAATATTCTTAATAAATAATATTATTAGAATGGCACAGCAGTCTATAATACATATATATATATATATATATATATATATATATATATATATATATATATATATATATATATATATATATATACGGCTATGGTAGTTGGTTAAAATGTCTCTATGTCACAGCCCAGTCTGTGACCTTAGTATTTCCTTGTGTTTTCTGTTTGTTTCCCTGTCTGTTTTTCCCTTTGTCTCCTCCCCTGTGTGTGTGGTGGTGTGTGTGGGTGGAGGCGTGGCTTACAGGCTGAACCAGGCACACCTGACATCAATTCACAATCAACCTCAGTACAAGAAACCCGGCTCTTCTCCCACTTATCGCTAGATTGTTTTCCACCCTCCATGTGGTAACTCCTCAGGCCTTATATCTCCAGTACCCAGTTTCTCTAGTGAAAGCTACTTTGGATTGTTGTTGCTGAATTTAACCTTACCTGTGTCTCTCCTGTCTTTAGCACCTGTTGAAGCTGAGCCTGCCTGAAGTTGACCAATTGTCGTTGCCTGCCACCATCCCACACACCTGAAGCAATCTGTTAACATCAGCATAGTCACCTCCTCACCATTTTTCACTCTCTGCTTTGTGAGAACTGAGAGGAAATAAAACTGCTTAAAACCTAACCATCAAGTCTGTGCCTAAATCTGCTACTGGGGTCCAAACTAAGAGCTAACCGTAACAAGTAGACTGACGGAATAAATATCTTGGGACAATTTTGGATTAGGGTAGTTTAGCCCAAGTATTTGTTTCTTATTTCTTATTAGATTTTCTGGTTTTATTATATATGTCTTGTATGATGATGTGTTGTCCTCCTTGTCTGTTATTGTCTTGTATAATCTTGTTTTGTGTGAGCCAATTCACCAAAATGAATTCCAGGCGATTTGCGTCATTTTGGCAAAAATAAAGACTTGACTTGACTAGCTCTTAGGGTTTTCTGTATGTTAAAAAATATTGCTGTAGAATGCATGCATGCATTTTGTTTTAATCAAGCCAATGTAGTTATAATATATACAAGCTTCAGACAGCTAACAAGGGTGTCCCCTTTCACATATCTGCATTATTTCTTATGATTGTATTTCCTTTTTTTTGTAAAACTGACAGTGATGATCACTTTTGGAAAAAATTGAGACAATAAGACTACAGTATGACTCATACCACAACTAAAATGTGTTCAGAGCAAGCTGGAGCACAGAATACCTGCAGGTATAAAACCATATTTATTCTTAGAACAACTCTTCTCAGCGTTACTATCAGATCATATTGGTAAAGGACATGGGTTGGATACTCTTTGACACAAGTAGAGTAGAGTTTCACCCAGTTAAGCTCAGGGTCAGCTCTGGTTTCCCACTCCGTGTTTACTGTGTTACACTGCTGGCAGGGCTGACAGGGAGATTTTGTTGCCTACCAACAGCAGACATCACAACCCCCCTCATAGCCTGGTGGTGAGTTCAGGGTCCCTGCCAGTAAACCATCAGCATTCCCAGTTATTCATTCCAATTAGCCAGGAGTTCCTGATGCTGCAGTTACTAAGCTACAGTGGGGATCGGTCTCATCCTACGGACACTGATGTTACAACATTTGAATGAAGAACCTGATTAAAATCCACAGGGTTGCCCATATTTGTTACATTACAGTTCAGCTGTACACAGGAAAGCTCTGTCCATCATCGGTGACACTAAACAGCTCCTCCGCTCTTCTGGAGCATCTGGATCCCAGTCTGGCCCCAACAGACACAGATGCCCCAGCACAGAGGCCCGCTCCTCCTGTGGTGTGTTGTTGCCGAGTTATTGTCACTTGGGTGTTTATCTGACAGACCACTTTCATCTGAGGCGTCACAGGCCCTGCGTACATTCCCTCCTGTCTAACATAGCTGCACTGTTCATATTTTGCCCTGGTGCCTAAATTTGAGCTTAACGTGTCTTTTTAAAAACAGCCAGTCTGTCTGCACAGAACAGCATCTGTGAGTCCGGCAGAAACGGAGCAGTCGGTGTGGACTCTTGTCTCTTGCCTGTCAGAATAGGTATTTCAACCTGTTTTTGATTTAAATCAATTTGAAATTAAAAAGTGTTCCTGTATCCTGAAACAGAAAAGAATAAGCAAGTTGCTGCACAATAAATCAAGAAAAAATCAACCTAATTTTATAAACTACTTGAAAGAGGTTGATTTGAAATGAAAACAGAATTTTTAAGAATCTGATGACATGTTTGGTATTAAAAAGAAATCTGCATCATAACTACAGGTGTCAGATAAATGCAGAAAACAGACCATGTTTCCCTCTGAAATAATGAGGTTGAAGTAATAGGGAAGTATAAAGAGCGTCAATATTAGTACAGTAAATGTAAACTTTTCACCACTGGTTAACAGTGTTCACTAATAACTTATTTTTGTAATTATAGTTTAATAGAATAGAACTGTAATAATTAAATGAATGTTATAATAAGATAGAAGCTATAATTAGGCAATGTGAGTGGATATGTGCAACTCATTGTTATGATTTATTACATAAATATAAAAAGTTTATGTTTTGTTGGGGGCGCTCATTTGATATTAATGATCATATTTAATGAACTCATGTTGTAGGGAAGTCCTCTCAACGACCCCTATTGGTCCGCGAACCCCATCTTGAGAACCATGTGGCCTAGACAGTAGTTGGTAATGTCTCTGGTCTTTTTTAGATCCTCGGCTTTAGGCTTCATATCGCGGTGAAGTGGAATGTGTGGAGCGCTTCATGTCAGCACAGTGTCTGTCTGACCGGGCACGGAGCTCTGCGCGCGGCACCATGTCTACCTAAAGGACAGAGGAATCCTGGGAGGGGGGGGGTCCGTCTCTGCCGTTTCTTTCAGACACCAGACAACCTGCCGGTCCAGCTATGAAGACAGAGCAGAGCTGTGTGGAGACACTCCGGGGGGTCAAAGATCTGCTCCAAAAACCGGGGCACGGGGAGGAGGATGCCCCGGAGAAGCAAGACGAATGCAAATACGTTGATTTGGAGTTCGTGTACGTGAACACAGGCGGGACAAAACCGGAGAGAGACTGTCGCTTTGGTGAAGGAAACCAAATGTCTGTCCTTGTTAAGAGCAGCGGCGCCGGAGCTTCGCGAGCAATGGAAACAAACCTTGAGTTGGCGATTAAAAACAATATTGAAACTAACAATAAAAAGGATACTGGAGTTGGGAAATGTGCAGAAGATTTCAAGCAGGGTCCCTCTGATTCACCTCCGTTATCACATCTCCCTTGTCTTAACGCAAAGTCAGAGGATTGTCTCAAATCAGGGGAAAGAAGCGAGCGCGTCATAACGCAGCCCGATGTGTCTAAAAAAGAGGACAACAAAAACACAGCAAGAGATGAGGAGTTACACCGTGGTGATAATTATCTGAGCGGGAGAAGTGAGTCGTATGATTATGAGGAGGACGATGTTAGTTTGGTGCTTTCCGACGACTGCGTCCTGTACATACCGCAGGATGAGTCCCATTACATCACAACGCACGAGATCCAGCTCTCGGAGCTCTCTGACCATGAGGAGGGCTCATCCAGCTGGGACATTGAGGATGACAACCAGGTGTATTCATTTGTCGATTACGCTTCTTTCGCCGGTGATGGAGCGGTGGGGGAGAGGGGGGACGGCGGCCAACCTCGCCCTCAGGCCGCAGCAGCAGTCAGCACTCTGCTTGAAAGTGATCTGTGCGACGTGGCCAAGTTCACCAGCTCAGATGAGAGTGTGTCAAAGCCCCAGCAGCACCAGCAGTGCAGGGGCAACAGTGCGGGGCAGATCCACCTGTCAATCAGAACCACTTCTCGAGCTATAAATGACCCTAGCAACATCCAAGAACAGGGAAATATCATTTATCATACAAGGCGCTCCGGGGACATGAGTCGCTATGTGTTCAGGGGAGTTGATGGGAAGGCAGAGACGTTGTGTGACAGGGCCAAGTGTTTCATAGCCGCGCCCGGACGCTTACATTTTGGCCGCAAATTGAGGGGAAAAGAGGTGACCGAGTATTCCAGCGGTGCGTCCAGCGCTGTCAGCGAGCTGGACGACGCTGACAAGGAGGTGCGCAACCTGACGGCCAAAGCCTTCAAGAGCCTGGCTTATCCTTACTTTGATGCCATTAATTTCAGCACCTCTAGCGAGTCATCTGCATCAGAGCATGGCAAAGGGATAAACAGGTGGTCCACGTTTGTTGACCTGAAATATGGCAATATGAATATGCCACGGGGACTGGACCAAAGTGTTGTTTCCCATCAAAACTCAACGGCCTCATTTGAAATAGCCAAAAATATAGACAACAGAAGTTATAAGGGCATTGCACTAGCAAACATCAAACCGCCCACCAGCAAGATCTTCACTCTGAATGGCAACCCCCACAGCGCATCCACACAGTCATCTACACAGCAGATAGAGCTGATGGGGGAATTCAGTCAGGACCATAGTGGAGTGATTAGACTCACAGAGACTCTGAATTTTCGTTGCAATGTAAAATCGGGAATGTCTGGGGGTGAAAGACACACTAACTTTGCACAAAACGCTGCAGGATCACGTTCCACAGATGAAGTTACCAACAGTTTGCCAAGCGGCCAGAGGAGAGGGGCCATCAAATCGCCTTCTAAAACCATGGAAGACACACACAAGAAAGCCATATTCGCCTCGAGTCTGATCAAAAATGTGATTTCTAAGAAGATGCAGTTTGAGCAGGAGCGCAAGATGGAAAGAGGGGAGATAAGCGAGCCGCACCCGACGCATTCTCCGTGTTGCGTGCACCAGGAGAGCGACAGCCACAGGGAGAAGGGCAGCAGGGAGCTGCACAGACAGAGCTCCAGGTTTTCTGAGGGCAGCTCTGACTATACCATAATGTGCGTGGATGAATTAGGGGACATATTGGACAGCGTCTCATGTGATACCAAGAGTGACTCTCGAAGACAAGACATGGCCGCTCCAATCAGAGACATTATACCAGAAACTAATTTGAAACCGGCAAAGGAAGCTGGAATCGATACTAAAAAAGGCGCATTGGAAGCGTCCAAAAGCATACTGCTTCGCAGCCAAAATAGCGCATTCAGATGCTGGAAGGACGAGGAGCTAGAGTTTCAAAAGGATAATAAAAACGATCAAACTCCGGAGGAGTCGGCTTCAGCTAACGAGGACGACGGCGAGAGGGATCATTACTCAGCGGGCAGCGGCAAACTGACAAAAATGTCCCATTTGTTTGTGCCAAGCATTCAACTGCTGTCCAGTGACAGAGAAGTCGGGCAGCAGCTGCAGAGCAGGAATTATTCTCCATATGGAGATAGAGGAGGGATACAACTGCGCTCTGACAACACCTTATACATCGCAGGCTCCAGGAATGTGGCTACATCTAAATCTCCGGAAATTAAAATTAATTTGAAGAGCGTCAGAGACAATAAAACGGAGCCGTTTGGCGTTTCAAAACTGCGCGCTCCTAATATAGGCTGTACCGCAGCCAGCCTCATCAGAACAGATGACTTCAAATGCCAGGCGCTGGCTACAGCTTTGAAGGGTGAGTCCTCAGATAAAGTGCCGCATTTCATGGTTAGAGACATCAGAGATAATAAAGGAAAGCTGCAGACGCCCATACACCAAGTGAGAGACGTGCGTAAACTGGTTAAAAGTTCCTATCACTTTGTTTCTTTGGATAACAACGAAAATAAATCCAACTTTTCATCTGCTGACAGCCATTCAGAGCAGAAGAAGCAAATGTCTTATCGAAATCCTAATTCTGTGTCCCCTATAGTGATCAAATGTCAGTCTGTGAATACAAATAGTAACGGAAAATATTTTGAAAATCTTACCGAGTTATCTAAACTGGAGTCGTTTGACGTGGGCAGATCGTCTCCAGAGGGCGCTAAAAATGCTCCATTGCAAAGAGCAGCAGGAAGAGCACCCACAAGTAACTCCAATAATTCCTCTGATGGAGTCATTGGATTGAAAATTGATAGCAGAGCAGCTTCAAAAGCACAGGAAAAAATATCAGACATCACAGATAAGCAACCTGAGTCAAAAATGGCGAACCAGGGGGCTCTGGAAAAACTCCAGGCTGCTGTGAAAACCATGGAGCAGCTCTATAAATTTGAAAAAAATGAATGGAAAAGGAGGAATGAGCCCCATATCCTGACAGACAGCCATGTGCTTTCAATGATAGCCAGTGAAGAGCATGGAGGACCTGGGGAGGAAGGAGCAAGAGGGTCCAACATGGACAAGACAGTCAGAAGAGTCTCCTATCCCAACAATGACAAGACGCCTCCAGCAGTAGCCCCAGACACTGACAGCCTTCTGAGGCGAGGGGACAAAGACATCCCCATGGTCTGTCAGACTCCCAGCAGCCATGATGGCAGGCTGGTTGCTAGGTCAATGCTAGCCAATAGCACCACAGGGAACAAAAACATGTTCAGCCTCGGCTCTAGCCTTCAGGCCTCCACATCAGCAAAGGCCCAGCCAAACGCCATCACACAAACACCTTTCAGCACCAAACGCTTCCTCCCAAAGTCCCCAAAATTGCCGATGTCCTTACAAATCAGCCAGACGAAGCTAAGTGGAAATAAAGAAGCTGAATCAAAGGATGTAGAGCGGTCCACACAGGAGCTATTAAGCACTTCAGCTGATAACGAGAACTACCTAACCATTCCGCTCAAGTCTCATGCCACTAGCAACAAACTAGCCTCATCTGCTGATAAAACATCAGTGTACACATTTACCACCCAGACACAACCAACCACTCATTTAGGACACTGGGGATCCGGCGCCAGAGGCTTAGAAGACCCAAACCAGGCCCCTAAACGCTCCAGCATTGTGATGGACACACGCTCACCAGATACTCCTTCTGCCACCATCTACCACTCTTTGCCATTGGGCATGTCCACCAGTCAGCCTCAGGTGTATTGCTTTTCTCCGGCAATCACCCCTGCTCCCACCCTGGACCCCTTCCAGGCCACCCAGAGGAAGATGCTCCTGGATCCCACCACTGGAAACTACTACCTGGTGGACACCCCTGTGCAGCCGGCCACCAAGCGACTCTTTGACCCCGAAACAGGCCAGTATGTGGACGTGCCCATGCCGCAACTTCCAATGACCCCGGTGCCCATGCCAATGTCACCTTTGGCCCTCAGTCCAGGAGCATACGGACACACCTACATGATCTACCCAGGCTTCATACCGACACCGTCCGTGATCCCGGCCCGGACGCTGGTGCAGTCGCACATGTCGGTGCAGTCAGAGGTGGAGAGCGGAGAGAAAGGCTTGTCGCAGCAGACTGAGGGCATGTACATGGAGAGTCCCTTCTACATGGCCACTGGCAAGTCTCCCCAGGCGGCCCACGGGGCTCCACAGCAGGCCAGCGGCAACAGTCCACGGCAGGGCTTCTCCAGCGTCAAGCAGCCGGTCGTCAGCATCACCTCCCAGCAGTGCCCCCGGATCATAGCGCCGCCCTCGTTTGACGGGACCACCATGAGCTTCGTGGTGGAGCACAGATGAACGGCAGCTTCCCTGGACAGGTGAGTAGTTCTGACTGTGTTGTTTGTGTATGTATGTTAGTTGGTATGTTTGAGTAGATCCGAGAGAACCAGGATGATGTATTCTTTTTTTTTTCAAATAAAAAAGTTAAATTTCACATACATTAGATTTTTACATTCAAAGCATTTTTTCATAGCCTTTACCAATGCGCCTGCAGCGTTGGAGTTATTAGACAGACAAATAAAGTAATAGGCACATAAGTGATATATAAGCAGGATAATGAACAAAACAAAGAGCTATCTGAATACCAAAAAACAAATATATAAACAAGCAAAATCAAAGACAAAACAACTAGTAGTGGGGAAAAAAAATACCCAGTATCTATAGCTGTCAAATAAGAACAAAGCACAATATTTTCCTCTGAAATGTAAATACTCAAATAAAGAGTAAGTACTGCAATATTATACTGTAGAACAATACTTGAGTAGATGTACTAAGTTGCTTTGCACCACTGCCAATAATGCTGATATTGACATCACAGTGTAAAACTGCTCATGTAAGCAAAATAATTTGGTGCAAGGTCAGTTGGGTAGAAAGTGCTTTGCTAAAAACACTTAAACACAAAGACAGAAAGAAGTTTCACATAAAGAAAAATTAAACAAAAAAGAAAGAAAGATACATTAATATTGACACTCTTTGAAAGTAGAATGATATTTTAGGAGTCTCAGTGGTGTGCACACAGGGAGGATGTTGAGGGGACACCCTTTCTTGTGAAACCCTTATTTTATTGGGAGATATATTTGTGGCCTTATGGGACACTTATGTGTGTGCTTATATGTACAGTATTATATATATATATATATATTATGAAATATTTTACCTTAAATACCTTACATTTCCACATTTTCAAGCCATTCTTATTTAATTTCAGCAGTTTTTGTTTTAAAATGTTTTTTTCAGTCAAGTCAGTTTTTAAATAATTTTCCCTATTGCCAAAACTACATCAGACAATTGGCTCTCCTCTGTTTATCTTGATTAACACATAAAGACTTTGTGATAAAAAGTGGCATCATGAAATAAAAAACAGACTTTGACGAAGGACATTATTATGTAATTATTTAATAATCTATTTATCTGTTTAATTCTAAATGACATGTTAGGTCTCCACCAGTTTTTGTCTTCATTATTTTACAATTTCATTGTGATATTGTTTATTTTAAGTCTTCAAATGATTATTCATTTAACAATATCTTATTCATTTATTCTGAAGTCTTTGTGTCTCCATAGAGATCCTCATCTAACCTAAAAATTCCTATAAGTACATAGTGGATTGGTGGCATGCTCTCTCTATGTGACAATTTAACACCTACCCTAAAGGCAACTTCAGGTCAGGTCAGTCTATTTATGAATTTTCTAGTATCACGTCAATTGGATATGGGCATTAAGCATGCAACCAATTATGCAATAGGATTCAACATGCATGCAAAAGGAAGAGACACCGTGTGATCGTAAAGTTTGCAACTGAGCACCTCAGCAGGTGCTAGCACCTACAAGCTGGGAATTCTGATATCACAGCAGAGGTATAGAAGATTATATTGATATGAGATTCTTCATTGGCTAGGTGTTTGAATGTGTATGGTGGCCATAGTCTGTGCAGGAGGAAAAGGTCAGGCGATGGCAGGTTTTTGTTATGTGTATACACGGACTGCTTCAGCTGCTGCTGGACATCAAGAAGCTGCCTGGCAGCTCAGAGTAGCAGTGGGGTCAACCGGCTTTTTATAGGACCAGTCATTTAAAGACAGAGAGAGTGAGAAGCCAGGTTCACATGGCCTCTGATTAGCAATTACATAAACACAACATGCAACATAGCACCAGAGCATTTGGAGTTCCCCTTCTCGTCTGAGACCCACATACCGGAGGGCTCCGTTATATTTCTAAAGAAATCTGATAGTCTGTAGTCTGATAGTCTAGAGGCTGGAGAAATGGGCTTTTGATTGGAAGGTAATTGAAATCTTACAGACAGGATGCAAAACTGTGTGGGGAACATCAATGAATAATGATCATGCACCTCAACAACTATTGTCGTTGTGCCAGCGAGTATAGCAATGAACTCCCAAGTTTGTCAGAAAAAGGCAACCAAGGGGAATTAGTTGAAGTCAGCGGGACCCTTTTGGGCTCCAGGGACCAACAGAGGACTATTAAGGGAGCCAGGGGTTGAAAACACAATTAGGTCAAGCTTGATTTTGCTCTCATTTTCCATACTTAGATCAGACAATGCTTCTGTGGAGAGTTAAACACATGACCTGCATGTTTTAAAAATACAGATTGTTTGCAATAATACAAAATCTTGATTTTTTGGGATACCGAAAAAGACTGACATGCAAGGGGAAATTAATTGCTGTGCAAGTGTTGCTCCTAAGTAACCCAAGCATATGAAAGTACAGATGTGAAAGCACAAAGCATGGTGTAACAAGCAAATACAGAATTGGGAATGTAACAATGTTTTGAACCTACATTAGGAGTTATGTCACTAAATTTGACAGTCAAATCAAACTGCAGTTTTATGGAGACTAGGGATGTCACAAGAACCGATACTTTGGTTCCAAGTCAACCAAGCAGAGAGAAACAGACTTAACATATCGGCTGTTTGGGAGTACCAGGTGAACTCATGGAAGACATTACCGTATGCTACCTGTGTGGGGATGCCAGGCTGCAGAGCAGGGGGCTGTAACTAATTCCTCCTGAGTAAGGTCTCTACATTTCAAAACATCCTTGGTTTCTACCAGTTTATCTATGTCATAATCCTCATTCCATGACACCAATTTCTAAATCATGCTTAAAATAGTCAGGGCCATGTAAGATAAGATAAGCCTTTATTGTCTCCTATAGGAGAAATTTGTCTTGGGCATTCGAGAGAAACAAGATGGCGACACATCACACATTAACACACAATAAACATACAGTTAACACACACACACACACACACACACACACACACACACACACACACACACACACACACACACACACACACACACACACACACACACACACATTTGTTATTATTCATTAATTTGATTGAAAGCAGCACAAATGAGAATTTGTACCTGTTAAGCTTGCAGTTTGGACCTGTACCTTCTGCCTGAAGGCATCAGCTCAAACTCACTATACAGGACGTGGTTTGGGTCATGGGTGATTTTGAGACCCTGTTTCCTCACCGCCTGCTCAAAGAGCTCCTGAAGAGGAGTTGGTGGCATTTGGCCAATTATTTTTCCAGCCCTTTTTATCAAGTTTTGGAGCTGTGATTTTAATTTTACGGACAGGTTACCGAACCAAGCCATAATACCATAATGAACAATAGATTCAATGGCTGCCTTGTAACAGTATCATGTACAGATGTTTGCCTGGTGAACAATTCCTTAAGTCCCCGATAAAGATGAGACCAGTTAACTCTTTAAAGTCTTTCTGCAACCATTTAGTCCACAGGTTAATTGAAATCCTGGATCAATGTGTCTGATTAATGTGTAAGACAAAAGGTGTGCTTGCTGTGGAGAGCTAAAATAGGTTGGCTTATTTAACACCTTTAAACATTTTTCAAAGGACTACTTTAATTTATTTTAGGAGACTTACATAATGCCACATGATTATTTCATATGCACATTTATTAATTTAATAGGCATATTTATTTACTCACGTGTTTATTTGATTTTTGACTTAAATGGCTTTCCCAGCAGCTGCAGCCACCTGGCTCACCCTGTGTAAAAAGCCTCAAGAGCTGATATTTAATGGTGTGTTAAAATAGTTTAAATAGCCTAACGCATCACAATTGCTGTGACTTGATTGATTGTGTGGCTTGACTTTAGATTTCATTTTGCGGTGTTCTGATGGACAGCAGCACAGAATGTTAATGTCACAAACCTAATTTAACCTATCCCAAGACAAGTGTGCTGTCAGCAGGCAATAGGCTTGCAAATTAATTCGCATATCAATTTTATGAATTCATACATTTATGTTATAATTTAATTCATACATAATGATTTCTTTAAGTTTAAGATCTGCATACATCCAGGTGGATCATCAAGACTATTGGTCCTCCTAGTTGTCAATCATTCCGCTGATATGTTTACGTAAGGCCGTTGTACGTGCTCGTCCCTAGGTATACAAAAATGGGATATGTCGGTACTAACTTTTTGACAATGCTTCTAGAAGACTTAACTTGGGGGCACATGTGAAACCAAATTCGGCATAAAGCCCTGGCTACAATAGTGAAAAAGTTGTGAATTTTGTGACATGAACATGCTGTGCTGTTTATCAGCTCTGCACTCCCACTGTGCAGGCGCCTCGAGTCTACAGTTAAAAATGCATCAAGGATACCGTAGCTGATGGGAACAAGACTCGAGACTGTGGTACACAAGTCAAAAAAGCACAAAAAACAAACAAACGTGCTGTGGGGTTTGAAAAAAGAAAAAAAGACAAAAAGAGCCCTGTTGCCCCCTGTCCTGGAAGCTCGGCCCATGCCTGCTTATGCTAACAAGCAAGGGCATAGGTTTTGTTCCAACATTGGAGGAAACACATTATAACCAAAATTTGGAGCGTTAAACACTTCATTTTCTGTCTTCTGGTGAATTTTTATGCAACAATTTGTGTCTTTTTGCATCAATTTATGGTGTTATTTTTCTCCTGTATGGTTCAAAACCTTCTGCATATTCAAAGCATCACGTGTTTTGGGATGTTTTTTTAGGAATCATGTACATTTCAACAACAAATATGTTAGAGAATGAGACCTTGTTAAAGCCAGAAATGGCAAAGTTTAAATCTACATGAATCTATCTTTAGGTTATACTTCCTGTTGTGTTCTTTAACCCCCGATGTAGCAAAGTCGACACTGTTCCTGTTTTCCATACATGTTTTAAGACCTCTGAACAGTTATTTTTTACCTCTTTTGAGGAATGGTCTTTCAATCTACCTCTTCCAAATATTGAGGGGGACATATCCCCTGCATCCCCCTGAAATCTACGCCTATGCTAACAAATGAGTGAAGGAAAAGGTGTGACAGTGAGTTATTTCTGAGGTTATTAACGAGGTTCCAGTGGTTACGTAAGGAGTTTCAGAGACTTTTAAAGAGGTTTCTAGAGGGTTTTGGGGTTTCCAGCTGTCAAATTTAATATAAATCTGTTTTATATGACCAATCAGCATGTTGCATCATCATTAAAGTTTGTAAACACAGCAAGCAGGATGATATTTTCCATTCAAAGCAGCAGATAAACACGACATGATGATTCATCAAAAGGTCCAGTGGTGCTTCCGCCCATGGGGCCCCTGCTGTGTAAAGGCTCTCAGGCAGGTTTAAAGAGTTTAAAGTTTCAATAAAGTTTCCATTTAAAGGAAAGTGTTAAAGAATCTGAGATAGTTTTTTGTTAAAGAGTAAGATCCTTTTTGTCCTTAAAAAGCCCCCAAATCACCAACACCTAACCCAACAGACTCCATTTAAATAAACAGTAATTTTATCATCGTCAAACACACTTCATTCAAAGTCAATTCAATTCAATTTCAGTTCAATTTTATTTATAGTATCAAATCATTACAAGAGTAATCTCAGGACACTTTACAGATAGAGTAGGTCTAGACCACACTCTATAATTTACAAAGACCCAACAATTCTAGTAATTCCAGAGCAAGCACTCAGTGCAACAGTGGCGAGGAAAAACTCTCTTTTAGGAAGAAACCTTGGACAGACCCAGGCTCTTGGTAGGAGGTGTCTGACGGAGTCGGTTGGGGGTGTGATGAACAGTGGCAATAATAGTCACAATGAAGATAATGAAACAGTAGTCGTAGTAGTTCATGGTATATCAGGGCACTGCAGGGCGTTGTGGATGTAGCATGGTACAGCAGAGCATAGCCAGACGCAGCAGGACGCAACAGGACACAGCAGGGCACTGCGTAGCAGGGAGCAGCACGGCATTGCAAGGAGTGCAGCTGAACCACGGCAACAGCTGGAACCATGATTTTGGTGCCATCCTAATCCTGGGCGAAAAAAAACAAACATAAGGACTCTGGGGAGTAGAGCTAGGTTAGTAACAAGCATTTCTGGGACAGAGAAGCAGGTGGGCCGGGCTAAGCAGATGCTGCAACTCCTCACTCCCTAACTATAAGCTTTATCAAAGAGGAGAGTCTTAAGTTTACTCTTAAATGTGGTGACAGTATCTGCCCCCCGGACCCAGACTGGGAGCTGGTTCCACAGGAGAGGAGCCTGATAGCTAAAGGCTCTGGCTCCCATTCTACTTTTAGAGACTCTAGGAACCACAAGTAACTCGGCATTCTGGGAGCACAATGCTCTAGTGGGACAGTAAGGTACTATGAGCTCTTCAAGATATGATGGTGCTTGACCATTTAGAGCTTTGTAGGTCAGGAGGAGGATTTTAAATTCAATCCTGGATTTTACAGGGAGCCAATGCAGAGAAGCTAATACGGGAGTGATATGATCTCTTTTCTTAGTTCTTGTCAGTACACGAGCTGCAGCATTCTGGATCAGCTGGAGAGTCTTAAGGGACTTATTTGAGCATCCTGATAGTAAGGAATTACAATAGTCCAGCCTGGAAGTAACAAATGCATGGACTAGTTTTTCAGCATCGTTCTGAGACAGGATGTTCCTAATTTTGGCAATGTAAATATCAAGAAGCATTGCAGTAATTGCAAAAGTAAAGCATATTTTAAACATCAAAGCTCTGCATACTTTATACTGTTCTCTGATCTTGCCCTATTTACATTATTGTTCTGTGGTATGGGGTAGTACTTATAAAAGCACATTAAAACCAATAGTAATGGTGCAAAAAAGAGCTATCCGACTAATTCATAAAGTTGGGTTTTTGGACCACTCATTATTTTTAAAATCTAAGATCATGAAGTTTTATGACATTGTTTAGTTCCAATCGATACAGATGCTATATAAAGCAAGGCACAAATTGTTACCAAGCCAAATACAAGGAAGGTTCCAAGAACATACTGGTGGTTATGAATTACGTGATGATTTAAACTTTAGGACGCAGAAACATAGTACAACTTTGAAAAGTTTTAGCCTTAAAGTTAATGCGGTGCAATTGTGGAATAAGTTGGAGATGGAGATGAAACAATGTCCAAATATCAACCTTTTTAAATATAGACACAAACAAAAGATTTTTGAAAAGTATAAAGAAGAAGAAATGATTTGCCATTAGGAGTATTTCTACCATGATCAGATATTGGAAGTGTATATAATACATTTTTGTTCTGTTTTCCATTTGTTTTGATTGTTTTATTTTTTTGTTTGATGTTGTTTTGTTGTGTTGTTCTTTTGTACTATTGTAAAATGAGAAATGTTATTGTATTATTTTGGGGGGTGGGCGCTTATAAGCTCTTTTGCTTCTGTCCACTCCCTTTGAGCAGAATGGTTACTGCTCAAATAAACAAATAAACTAAAGTAAACTAAAATGTTACGAAGATGAAAAAAAGGCTGTTCTTGACCACACTCTATAATTTACAAAGACCCAACAATTCCAGTAACTCCCCCAAGAGCAAGCATTTACAGGGTGTAGCAGGGCATTGCAGGGCATAGCAGGACGTAGCAGGACGTAGCAGGGTGTAGCAGAGCATAGCAGGGTGTAGCAGGGCGCGAAGCAGGACCACGGCGACAGCTGCAACCATGATTTAGGTGCCACCCTATTCCAAGGAAAACTGCAGGGCGAAAAAACATAAGGACTCCGGGGAATAAGCTTCCCAGAGCTAAGTTAGTAACAAGCATTTCTGGGACATGGATGCACGCAGATGGAAAGAGAGAGGAGATGTTGTAGAAAAATGTATGTACCCGCCGGTTCAAGGTCAGATAATGGCTGGGACTCCCAACGCAAGCTGCTATCGCCCAAATGTCTCCTTTTGATATGTGCAGAGTGAAATACACCTTAACGAGGTCCATAAATCCACACCGAAGCCAAGGAATCAGATGAGAAAAAGAAGTTTTAATGTGAACAAAAAGATAACACAGAAAAACCCTGAGCAAGTACTGGAAAGCTTGCTGCCACTCCTTTGTTCGTTTCTGCCTTATATCACTCAAAAGAAAGACCCTCCCCCAGAGGAATTCTCCAATAGCCGTTTTTCAGAACATGCTTGTAAAATGTCAATTGGCTACTTTTGAGGTAAAACGTCCACTTTATTGGGGATTTTCCACTAGTTTGAATTACTTGCTGATGCAGCTCGTTTTTTTAGCTGAGCTTGCAACTCGAGAGTTCATACTTAGGGCATTGGAGGTCAATATGGAATGGATTAATCTGCGTTTTTTTTAACGCGTTTTTTCTCAGATTAATTAATCGAAATGAACACGTTATTTTGACAGCTCTATAAAAACACAAAATCATCAACCCAGGATACTGGATCTAATCAAGTGTATTGGACAGTGTAAAATGCACAAACAACATAATTAACAGTGTGTGTGTGTGGGCATGTGTAGGCAGTTACACAGGGGAAGCAGGAAGAGGGGCCACATGTCAAACTGGGGCGTAGCAATGTGAAACGATTCAATTCCACTTGGCTGGCTGTTGTTCCCAGAAGACAGTATATAAACTGGACCAACATATCCCGTTGCTCTGGACGGAGACGAGTGAAGTCTATTAGAAGAACTTTTCCGGTGATGGCTGAGCGTTACTGTGCAGCCTCAAACTGAGCTTGCCGCCGTAGATGTGACGTGAGCAACGTGTCTGAACGTTGTAAGTCTTCTGGTAGCTGTGCCAAGAGAAATCTCAATCATTCCCAATCTATCAGAGACGGAGAGCGTAGGTATATGTAAGGAGATAACATAGGCACAGGCTAATTATTGCTAACTAAAATGCTAGTTAATAGTAGCAATTAAACTTAAACAGCTAATGTAAGTCAAAACTGCCTGCGAGCTTCTCCTGTACTGTACGGTAATTCCCAGGGCCGCCTTAACCTAATGTTAGGCCCCGGGGCTGAGAGGTTTTGTAGGCCCCCCATCCCCTCGATTTACAGAGTCTCATTTTAGAAAAGTGTAATATCTAGGTAATCTATATCACATTAATATATCATTAGTTTCTTTCGAGGCGTACAACAGTGAGTTTTCCCTCTTTGAGCCAGACATCACCATACTATTGTTATTAACATATCACTGAGTCCACCTGAGCATGAACACAAGATAATTTATGTAACAACCACACACAGCAACTTATGGTGATGATAAAACCAAAATGTGTGAAAGTATGATTTCAAACGATATTATGAAAAACATCACCAACCATCACCTGTCTGCACAAACATTAATAACTGATAACAGCATTAGCAAAGAACAGCAACAGATCAAAGTAGGAGCCTCAGCAAGCCCTGTGAACCAATCACATACACCTGCTGGCAGGAGCTGTATTTTATATTTTTTAAATGATTACTAATTCGCTGTGTGACATTATTTATATATTTTTGTATATCAAATAATGAGGCAAATAGCAAAAAAGGTTATGGATAGGTTCTAAAATATAACCTACTAAAAATGAACCGTTATAGCTGATAGAGGTGACAGTGAAAGTGAGTGACGTGACTCGCTGAGAAGCGAGCAGGCTGAGACTAGTTGACTGAACGTTAGTTGTAGAGAAGAGTATGTCGCAGAAAAGGATACAAGAGTTGTTCTTCCGTAATAGTAATGCGGCTAAATTTAGCAAGATTATATCTGTAGATGTTAGTTGATCAGCCCATGGGCCCACCACCTGTGGGAGGAACCGCTGGGGTCGGGTGCGCTGCCACACGGGTGGCGGTGAAGGTCAGGGGCCTCGATGGACCAGACCCGGGCAGCAGAGGCTGGCTCTGGGGACATGGAATGTCACCTCGCTGTGGGGGAAGGAGCCGGAACTTGTGCGTGAGGTGGAGCGCTACCAGTTGGATCTGGTGGGGCTTACCTCTACGCATAGTCTCGGTTCTGGAACCGTACTCCTGGAGAGGGGTTGGACTCTTTTCTTCTCCGGAGTTGCCCAGGGTGTGAGGCGCCAGGCGGGTGTGGGGATACTCACAAGTCCCCGGCTGAGCGCCGCAACGTTGGAGTTTACCCCGGTGGACGAGAGGGTCGCCTCCCTACGCCTGCGGGTTGTTGGGGGGAAAACTCTGACTGTTGTTTGTGCATATGCACCAAACAAGAGTTCAGAGTATTCGGCCTTCTTGGAGACCTTGAATGGAGTCCTGTATGGGGCTCCGGAGGGGGACTCCATAGTTCTGCTGGGGGACTTCAACGCACATGTGGGCAATGACGGAGATACATGGAGAGGCGTGATTGGGAGGAACGGCCTCCCTGATCTAAACCAGAGTGGTTGTCTGTTATTGGACTTCTGTGCTAGTCATGGATTGTCTATAACAAACACCATGTTCGAACATAGGGATGCTCATAAGTGTACTTGGTACCAGAGCACCCTAGGCCGAAGGTCAATGATCGATTTTATAATCGTTTCATCTGATTTGAGGCCGTATGTTTTGGACACTCGGGTAAAGAGAGGGGCGGAGCTGTCAACTGATCACCATCTGGTGGTGAGTTGGGTCAGGGGGTGGGGGAAGACTCTGGACAGACCTGGTAAGCCCAAACGGGTGGTGCGGGTAAATTGGGAACGTCTGGAGGAAGCTCCTGTCCGACAGACCTTCAACTCACACCTCCGGCGGAGCTTTTCGTGCATCCCTGTGGAGGCTGGGGGCATTGAACCTGAGTGGACAATGTTCAAAGTTTCCATTGCTGAAGCTGCGGCAGGGAGCTGTGGTCTTAGGGTCTTAGGTGCCTCAAGGGGCGGTAACCCTCGAACACCGTGGTGGACACCGGTGGTCAGGGAAGCCGTCCGACTGAAGAAGGAGTCTTTCCGGGATATGTTATCCCAGAGGACTCCGGAGGCAGTTGCAAGGTACCGACGGGCCCGAAGGACTGCAGCCTCTGCCGTGAAAGAGGCAAAGCAGCGGGTGTGGGAGAAGTTCGGAGAAGACATGGAGAAGGACTTTCGGTCGGCACCAAGGCGCTTCTGGAAAACCGTCCGCCACCTCAGAAGGGGGAAGCGGGGAACCATCCAAGCTGTGTACAGTAAGGATGGGACGTTGTTGACCTCAACTGAGGAGGTAATAGGGCGGTGGAAGGAGCACTTTGAGGAACTCCTAAATCCAGCTGATGCGCGCTCTTTGTTAGAGGCAGAGCTGGAGGATGATGGGGGATTGTCGTCAATTTCCCTGGTGGAGGTCACTGAGGTAGTCAAACAACTCCACAGTGGCAAAGCCCCAGGGATTGATGAGATCCGTCCAGAAATGTTGAAAGCTCTGGGTGTGGAGGGGCTGTCTTGGTTGACACGCCTACTCAACATTGCGTGGAAGTCTGGGACAGTGCCAAAGGAGTGGCAGACCGGGGTGGTGGTTCCCCTCTTCAAAAAGGGGGACCAGAGGGTGTGTACCAATTACAGGGGTATCACACTTCTCAGCCTCCCTGGTAAAGTCTACTCCAAGGTGCTGGAAAGGAGGGTTCGGCCGATAGTCGAACCTCAGGTGGAAGAGGAACAATGCGGATTCCGTCCTGGTCGTGGAACAACGGATCAGCTCTTTACTCTAGCAAGGATCCTGGAGGGAGCCTGGGAGTATGCCCATCCAGTCTACATGTGTTTTGTGGATCTGGAGAAGGCATATGACCGGGTCCCCCGGGAGACTTTGTGGGAGGTGCTGCGGGAGTATGGGGTGAGGGGGTCCCTTCTCAGGGCCATCCAATCTCTGTATGACCAAAGCGAGAGCTGTGTCCGGGTTCTCGGCAGTAAGTCGGACACGTTTCAGGTGAGGGTTGGCCTCCGCCAGGGCTGCGCTTTGTCACCAATCCTGTTCGTAGTATTTATGGACAGGATATCGAGGCGTAGTCGTGGTAGGGAAGGGTTGCAGTTCGGTGGGCTCGGGATCTCATCGCTGCTCTTTGCAGATGATGTGGTCCTGATGGCATCATCGGCCTGTGACCTTCAGCACTCACTGGATCGTTTTGCAGCCGAGTGTGAAGCGGCTGGGATGAGGATCAGCACCTCTAAATCTGAGGCCATGGTTCTCAGCAGGAAACCGATGGAGTGCCTTCTCCAGGTAGGGAATGAGTCCTTACCCCAAGTGAAGGAGTTTAAGTACCTTGGGGTCTTGTTCGCGAGTGAGGGGACAATGGAGCGGGAGATTGGTCGGAGAATCGGCGCAGCGTGGGCGGTATTACATTCAGTTTATCGCACCGTTGTGACGAAAAGAGAGCTGAGCCGGAAGGCAAAGCTCTCGATCTACCGGTCAGTTTTCGTTCCTACCCTCACCTATGGTCATGAAGGTTGGGTCATGACCGAAAGAACGAGATCCAGGGTACAAGCGGCCGAAATGGGTTTCCTCAGGAGGGTGGCTGGCGTCTCCCTTAGAGATAGGGTGAGAAGCTCAGTCATCCGTGAGGAGCTCGGAGTAGAGCCGCTGCTCCTTCACGTCGAAAGGAGCCAGTTGAGGTGGTTCGGGCATCTGGTAAGGATGCCCCCTGGGCGCCTCCCTAGGGAGGTGTTCCAGGCACGTCCAGCTGGGAGGAGGCCTCGGGGAAGACCCAGGACTAGGTGGAGGGATTACATCTCCAACCTGGCCTGGGAACGCCTCGGGATCCCCCAGTCAGAGCTGGTTAATGTGGCTCGGGAAAGGGAAGTTTGGGGTCCCTTGCTGGAGCTGCTCCCCCCGCGACCCGACCACGGATAAGCGGACGACGATGGATGGATGGATGGATGGATGTTAGTTGATGTTTCCTCGTCCACCGCCGAGGCAAACTGTTGATTAGCTGTAGAGCCAGAGTCTGAAATAACGTTAGCAAGCAGCAGCCGAGAGGGCATGAGGATAAAATACACAATGACTGAGGAAGCCGAGGGTTTTCTACCGGATAGTACTTGTACTTTAAATCTAAGCAATTCTAAGAACTACTCTCCCCTAAAATCTTTTTTTCCATTTGCATTCCCACTGGCCTAGGAGGGGTAAGGGGAGTGATGCAAGCACGGCAACGGTCTTTATAGCATTAAAATCAGAAAAGAAATACGGCAAAAAAAGTATGAACTATATACTAAATCTAATGTAGCCTGTGTCATAATTTAAACAAGTCTCTTTAACGGTAAAAAGACAGTTAACCACACGTTCCCGTTAATCTTATGATGGACAAGTGTTGTGATATTTAAACAAACAATCCGTCAACGGCGAAATAAAAGCCTCTTATTTACGAGATCGGTCTGACAGACCGGCAACTTACATCGGGGTGTCCCAGCATCAGGGCCGCCTTAACCTAATGTTAGGCCCCGGGGCTGAGAGGTTTTGTAGGCCCCCCATCCCCTCGATTTACAGAGTCTCATTTAAAAAAGTGTAATATCTAGGTAATCTATATCACAAAATGCCTTAGTTTCTTTCGAGGCATACAACGGTGAGTTTTCCCTCTTTGAGCCAGACATCACCATAATATTGTTATTATCATATCACTGAGTCCACCTGAGCATAAACACAAGATACTTTATGTAACAACCACACACAGCAACTTATGGTGATGATAAAACCAAAATGTGTGAAAGTATGATTTCAAACGATATTATGAAAAACATCACCAACCATCACCTGTCTGCACAAACATTAATAACTGATAACAGCATTAGCAAAGAACAGCAACAGATCAAAGTAGGAGCCTGTTCTCTGGCCTCAGCAAGCCCTGTGAACCCATTACACACACCTGCTGGCAGGAGCTGGATTTTATATTATTATTTTTTAAATGATTACTATTTCGCTGTGTGACATTATTTATATTTTTATTATTTACGAGATCGGTCTGACAGACCGGCAACTTACATCGGGGTGTCCCAGCATGACAGACCGGCCAGCGAGCGAGCGATCCGGACCACCGTTCTCTTAATGCATCCATGGGGCCACCACCAGCTGAGCTTCTCAACTCCGAAAACTTTGAAGCAAATTGTCAATTCGGCAACGATTTTCGGATGACCGCCTATATTCGAAATCTAAACAGTTCATTTCTCGCCTAAAACGTTGTCAGAAATGACTTTAATGATGAATAAGACGGTGAAAATATCCCGCTGTTGCTCTCAAGCGCAAAACAGCACAGAAGACATCACTCAGTCATAGAGGGACACACCCCAAAACTAACTATAGACATGCTGATAGGTAAGCTCACGGGCCATAGGCGATGGGGCCACGTGGGTCACTCCTAATTTGGATCAATCAGCAGCCATGTAACCTGCGATTAGAATGATTGACAGAAAACCTGACAAGTTAGAAAACAATATGACCTTTTTAGCTCATCACTAACGTGAATATGGGAGGCCCCTGAACTTGTGAGGCCCCTGGGCTTCAGCCCAGGTAAGCCCGTGCATTAAAGCGGCCTTGCCCAGCATGACAGACCGGCCAGCGAGCGAGCGATCCGGACCACCGTTCTCTTAATGCATCCATGGGGCCACCACCAGCTGAGCTTCTCATCTCCGAAAACTATGAAGAAAATTGTCAATTCGGCAACGATTTTCGGAAGACTGCCTATATTCGAAATCTAAACGGTTCATTTCTCGCCTAAAACGTTGTCAGAAATGACTTTAATGATGAATAAGACGGTGAAAAATTGTTAAAAATATCCCGCTGTTGCTCTCAAGCGCAAACCAGTACAGAAGACATCACTCAGTCATAGAGGGACACACCCCAAAACTAACTATAGACATGCTGATAGGTAAGATCACGGGCCAGAGGCGATGGGCCACATGGGTCACTCCTAATTTGGATCAATCAGCAGCCATGTAACCTGCGACTAGAGTGATTGACAGAAAACCTGACAAGTTAGAAAACTATATGACCTTTTTAGCTCATCACTAACGTGAATATGGGAGGCCCCTGAACTTGGGAGGCCCCTGGGCTTCAGCCCAGGTAAGCCCGTGCATTAAAGCGGCCTTGGTAATTCCTCTACTATGTGACAGTAAGTCGCGTGGTTATGACACAATCGTTAGCCTATTTTTATAAAAACGTCTGCTACGGAGCCATAACGTGAGCTACAAGGTAACGGAGCCTTTTATACATTGTTGTGTTTCTTTAGAAATAAACAATCGACAAATAAAGTCTTTAAACGCTTCAGATGTAAAGTTATTGGCTGTCAAAGTGACGCCAAAATGAATGGCAGTCAATGGGATGCTAACGGGGGGTGATGGTTTATTAGCATCAAAATGGCACCATAGGAGGCTTCACTCTGAGGAGGCCTGGTTGTTCCCCTTGGCCGAGGTGCCAGAGTGAAAGCTGTGAGAGGGAAACACTACCACCTAGCAGCTCTGGTTCAGCATAGGAACAGCTTCTCAATAAACAGGAGACAGACTGAGAAGTACATGCTAAATATTGCACATGAAAACAGACAAAAACGTCTTTTATTTGATGTGAACATTACTGATATAATGTTTCAACCACTGATGAGCTGTTTCTCAATGTCAAGGAAGGATCCTCCGAAGCCAGAATTTGGAGGATGCTACGTCATCGACGTCCGTCGAAGGACCGTTCCAATGTCGAGGATCCTCCGAATTCCACCAAGGACTGAGTCCTTCGTTCAGAGAATTTCCCATAGACAGCGAAGGATGCATATGTGTATCCTTCGCGCTCCCAGATCACCCACAATCCTATGCGCGGCTTTGCCGGTGTTATGTGCCTTCTGGTTTTTCCACCTACTGGTTTCCGAGACTGTCCAGATGCCGTGTAAACCTATCAGACTACCCACGTCGACAGATTCGCTACATATTCATAAACATTTTACTGGCCTTTGCATGTCGCACCTCAATGTAAACTGTCCTGAACTGAACTGAGTATCTGAACACTACATGACTACAACATTCTACAGCGGGGAAAATGTGTTTTAAAAGTAAAAATAATTAGGATGATCCGTGTGGCGCTGGATTCGAACCTCCCTCAGCAAAAATAACAACACACAAGCCCGCTTCGCTCTCCGCTACACTATCAGTAATCACATTACTTCTCTGGAGAATGACATGACTTTGTTTCATCTCAGTAGGCCATGAATCACCGTTTACCTGAGTATTACGAAACAACAGGTTACCTTATTTTAGGCTTAAAAACGTAACTATATCGTGCACTCTAACCTTCTGCTACACCTCTGCACTATCCGTGTACAAGGATTTGTTATAAATTATACGAGGCAGCACACGGATTCTGAAACAAGAGGTCTAAAACAACTGGTTACCCTGGCCGCCGAATCGCGGTATCTCCAGGCTCTCAAACAGCTACAACAACAAGTTCCTCGGTTTTATGAAGAGAAGCAATATTTCTATTGACATGGCTCAAATGCCTACATCTAGTTTCCAGTCGCCTACAACGTTATGTATATGACGGAAGATAAGTATTTGAAACCTCTACAATACAAAGTTCTGTTTTGAAATTTGAAAATAGTTTGAAATTGGTGTGCGATGAAAGGTGAACGTTGTTTTCAACACTCGTCTAAAGAGTGCACCGTTGCTAGACAAGTTGTTTCAGATGATCATCTCTGTGTGCTTACGTGATTGCTAGATAAATGTGGCTGGAAGACAGTGTGTGGGAATATTGGCGAACATGGTAAGGCTCAATGTTATCAAATGAAAAGCAGCTGGGTTTCAAATCCTTTATTGATTAAGCAAATCTTTTTCTCCACTTGTCTTCTGTCATAAACATGGCGTTGTATAACATTGGAAACTAGATGTAGGCATTTGAGCCATGTCAATAGAAATATTGCTTCTTTTCATAAAACCAAGGAACTTGTTGTTGTAGCTGTTTGAGAGCCTGGAGATACCGCGATTCGGCGGCCAGGGTAACCAGTTGTTTTAGACCTCTTGTTTTAGAATCCGTGTGCTGCCTCGTATAATTTATATCAAATCCTTGTACACGGATAGTGCAGAGGTGTAGCAGAAGGTTAGAGTGCACGAAATAGCTACGCTTTTAAGCCTAAATCAAGGTAACCTATTTCGTAATACTCAGGTAAACGGTGATTCATGGCCTACTGAGATGAAACAAAGTCATGTCATTCTCCAGAGAAGTAATGTAATTACTGACAGTGTAGTGGAGAGCGAAGCAGGCTTGTGTGTTGTTATTTTTGCTGAGGGAGGTTCGAATCCAGCGCCACACGAATCATCCTAATTATCTTTACTTTTAAAACACATTTTCCCCGCTGTAGAATGTTGTAGTCATGTAGTGTTCAGATACTCAGTTCAGTTCAGGACAGTTTATATTGAGGTGCGACATGCAAAGGCCAGTAAAATGTTTATGAATATGTAGCGAATCTGTCGACGTGGGTAGTCTGATAGGTTTACACGGCATCTGGACAGTCTCGGAAACCAGTAGGTGGAAAAACCAGAAGGCACATAACACCGGCTCGTTTAAAAAAATTAAATGGCGGACCTAAGCGAGAGATTGAGCGGCATCGCTGACGGCGAAATAATCATTTAAATGTAAGTACCTTTAGTGTTTGCCGTACATTTGTTATCACCGTTAATGTGTTACATCAATGTAAAGCTTAACGCTTTAATGCTGGTACAAATTGCTATCGTAATTAGGTAGATACACCCCGAGCTAACTTTAGCTAAGAGACCTATCATTTAACATTATAGGCTGTTAGCTAGCTAGCTAGGTTGTCTTTTTGCCATTTGTGTTCGTAAAGTTTAATGTCCGGTGGCATTTTCATCTCTTTTTATATGCCGTTACTGTAGCTATATGCGTAACGTTAGCAGAGATTTAGATGGTGTGTTTATCAGTTGTAACTACAGGATGGGAGGTAACTCTGCACCTTTTTAACTTCACTAGCAACGTTAAATGAGTGCTAAAATGTACGAGTAGTTTCCCATGTCACAAGTATAACGTTCCGTAACATTACGTTATAGCATTCATAACGATAAACATATTTTTGTTGTGTTTACTGTCTTTAACAGGTACTAAGGAACAAACTGAGGCGGTCACTGAGGATGGGAAAGCCAGAAGGGAGAGATGAGGAGGAGGAGGAGGAGAGGGAAAGCAAAAGACAAGAGAGCAGGGAGACCGACGCCAAAGAGATGCTGAATAGATTTGCTATAGCCTAGTAGAGATTGGCATTCATAAAATAAATGCTTTAAATTAACTGGTTTGTCTGTCTTTTAGTTTTTGGGTGTGTGTATATAATGTAAACTGTTTTTCAGTGTCTATTTTTCCATCAAATTCTGAGCTGCACACAGGAAACTTCTGACTGGATAATTATATAACTAGTTAGGTATACAAGCCCTAAGAAGACATGAACGAAACGTGCATCTGTATTATAACATTTATTCAAACATTACTATATACTGTACACAAGTATATTCAACATGAAGCGGCGATCAGACTCAGCTGCAGACGATGGTGTTGCTTCCAGACTGCAGACAGAAGGAGAACGCTTTAGTTAGTCCAGTAGTTATCTAACCTGTCCTGGTAACATCAGAAAGCTTTAGATTAGTCCAGTAGTTATCTAACCTGTCCTGGTAACATCAGAAAGCTTTAGATTAGTCCAGTAGTTAACTACCTTTACTGTTAGTGGGTGTTTATCAATGGTGTTGTTATGACTTTTCATATGTTGGTTGTAGCCTTGTAGCTTGTGTGTTTACAGTACTATTTCTCACTTGCAGTTTACAGCATATCATACTGCCTGTGGTAGCTCACTACCTGGTAGCGTTTACCTTGTTGTAGTTGCTGATTATATTTTGCACCGCATTTGTTTGAAAGCTAGAAGCTACTAAACAATGAGCTAATGTTACATGTATGCAGTAAACTACAAGCTAATATAAACTGAAACTGCAAACTTAATGGAATTAAGATTACTTGAAGCAATTCTCCTTACCGGTAAGTGTTAGCTATGACAACTAGAAACATGAACTCCCACGAGTTTTTAATTTGTTGACATGGGATAAATAAGAGAAATGACTATTGCTTACATTATAGCCTATCAGTGTTGGTACCGTTACCTACCTTCACACGTTGCGAGTAAAGTTGCCGACAGAATATTCTCCTCCTGCAAGCAGACTGACGCTGATTCACCTTCTTCATCTCAACAAAACAAATGCACAGCACAGTTCACAGTTCCACATTCATTTCATCCAGTGTTTTGAAATGCAGCACGGAAGTGAAGGCGAAACATTTTACATGACGCAGGCACGCAATGACGTGCACTTGGTAGCCTGTTCCAATGTACGAGTTCTCCGAATGCTACGGAGGACTCTGGCCTAGCCTCTGAAGGATCCTTCCTTGGAAGGACTAGTCCTACCAAGGAAGGATCCTTGACATTGAGAAACGGCTATGGTCTTCTTCGGGTCAAAGTGATGAAGTGAACACACCTGTATTTAATAGGTAACTCATGATGAAAAATCTCAGCTCCTAATCTCCTAATTTAAAAAATCTCCTAAAGCCTAAATGAGTCAAGGGTAAGTCATCTATAAAAGAGATGATTAGTAATAATAATAATAATAAAATGATAGCTGTCTAAATCATGTTTATAGATGCCATACAAAGTAAACTTTATAATAGCCATCCAAATAATGTCGTCATTTGATAATCATTGACAACTACTTGTATATATATATGTATATATATATGTATATATATATGTATATATATATATATATATATATATATATATATATATATATATATATATATATATATATTAGTGGTGGGCTGTTATCGGCGTTAACGTGCTGCGTTAACGTGAGACTCTTGCCAGGCGATAAAAAAAATATCTCCATTAATCTATTCTCAAAGTTGGGTTGGGAGCTGGTCTATAGGATACTACGCAGCTATGATGACTTTCACCTTGATATTTTAGCGCGGATGTATACAGCCTACTGACTGTAAAACAGTTCATCACGACTAGGGTTGGGTACCGAAACTCGGTGCTAATAGGGCTCCGGTTCCAACGTATAGCCTACGGTAGTAACGAGACCGAATAAGGACGAAAATTTCGGTGCCTTATTTCGGTGCCTGACTTTACGCTACACTCGACAGCAGGTAACGTTAGCCTACCTTTAGCTAGCAGTTGGATTAAACACGGTTAAAATGCTGACAGGTAACGTTAAACAGTGTAAAGTGTGACTGTATATCAACAGTCTGCTCTGCAGCGCAGCAGCTGCCGACGTCGGAAAAACACAGACGGTGCATTCACTGAAACTGGTAACATACAGCCTCGCGGTGCATTCAAAGTTATTGTAAAATACCCTTTTCCCATCTGGTTGTTGTTTCTGTCGTTCAACAGCAATTTACTGGTGAAATAAGTTATTGTTTATTATAAGTTATAGTTATTACATTACTATTAAATCATTTAATTTTGCCCATATGGCCTTAGTGTGTTCTTAAATGTCACCGACTGTTGTTTAGTAGGCCTATCCTTCTTGTTTGTTCTTTTTTTAAAACTTTCTTAAAAAGTATCGGTTCAGGCACCATTTAGGCACCGGCACCATTTTAAAAGTACAGATTTAGCACCAGTATCGGAAAAAAACCAAACGATACCCAACCCTAATCATGACCTCTTATGTAGGCCTACAGTTCATAATGTTTAACTGAATAAACAGTTAGTAACAGTGTTTCACACACATAGACTAATGCGCGGCGGTGCGCCTCACAATCAACACCGCCTGCCGCACTTGTGTTTATTAATTTTTTTAAACGCTATTTAAAACATGCAGCGTATTCTTTCAGCAGCATATTTACTTCCCTGCTCTTCTCCGTCTCTCTGTCACTTGCGTCTGCCAGTGTGTTAATGTCAGAACCCCAACCGACTCTTAGCAAACAAGCGATTTCGCCCGCTAGCACACATATTCTGAATGCCTTCGGCAGAATTCAAATGAGCCATTTTAATCTAGATTAATCTAGATTAATTCCAAGATTACAGTGAGATTAATCTAGATTAAAAAAAATTATCTATGCCCACCACTAATATATATATATATATATATATATATATATATATATATATATATATATATATATATATATATATATATATATACTCACTGTAATCTTGGAATTAATCTAGATTAATCTAGATTAAAATGGCTCATTTGAATTCTGCCGAAGGCATTCAGAATATGTGTGCTACCCAAATAATGACTAAAAGTAAGTCTTTGAGAATGGGTTTCTAAAGCCAGGTGGCACATTAGACCAGGGGCTCATCTCCTGTTTCCAAAATGCATTACAAACTAACTATGACTCGCTAACTTTCTAAAGGGGCGAAATCGCTTGTTTGCTAAGAGT
The DNA here is from genome assembly GCA_023631565.1 of Gymnocephalus cernua. NCBI lineage: Eukaryota > Metazoa > Chordata > Actinopteri > Perciformes > Percidae > Gymnocephalus > Gymnocephalus cernua. The sequence continues at coordinate 28,791,063 of CM042445.1, forward strand.
CGGTCGGGACTCTGACATTAACACACTGGCAGACGCAAGTGACAGAGAGACGGAGGAGAGCAGGGAAGGAAATATGCTGCTGAACGAATACGCTGCATGTTTTAAATAGAGGTAAAAAAAATTAAGAAACGCGTGCGGCGGGCGGTGTTGATTGTGAGGCGCACTGCCGTACATTAGTCTATGTGTGGGAAACACTGTTACTAACTTTTTATTCAGTTAAACATTCATTTTGAACTGTCAGTAGTCAGTAGGCTGTATACATCTGCGCTAAAATATCAAGGTGAAAGTCATCATAGCTGCGTAGTATCCTATAGACCAGCTCCTAACCCAACTTTGAGAATAGATTAACGGAGATATTTTTTTTATCGCCCGGTAAGAGTCTCACGTTAACGCAGCACGTTAACGCCAATAACAGCCCACCATTAATATATATATAATGTATAAAATGTTGTGTGCAACAAAAACAAAAATAACTACTAACAAATTATAGCATTACTATTAATTATTTAACATTTATATATATATATATATATATATATATATATATATATATATATATATATATATATATTGTAAGAGCTCTGAAGTAAACGTGTTGACGTTGACGGTAAGCGTATTGCCTCATTTCCGGTGTTTCCGTGTTGTGCTATGGTCGCTTGTTTGCTGCTCAAACAAAACTTAGCTACTCAACTCTGCTTTACTGTCTAATTTAGCGGCTATTTGCCTGGATTACATTAACTTAAAACAAACCATGCTTGCTTAGAGCCCGCATCAACGGGGCATAAGCATAGCTAAGCTCAATTTGTTTAATTCAGCGGTTATTTGTCTGGATTGCACTTAAACTAGCTAACTAACTAGGCCTAGCTACACTTGCTTGCTTAGAGCCCGCATAAACGGGGCATAAGCAAGCATCTGTTTAATTTAGCGGCTATTTGCCTGGATTACATTAACTTAAAAACAAACCTTGCTTGCTTAGAGCCCGCATCAACGGGGCATAAACATTTGTTTAATTTAGCGGTTATTTGCCTGAATTGCATTTAAACTGGCTAGGCCTACACTTGCTTGCTTGGAGCCCGCATCAACGGGGCATAAGCATAGCATCTGTTTAATTTAACGGCTATTTGCCTCAAATTGCATTTAAACTACACCAGTTACACTCAAGCACGTAGCTGTAGCTATCTTCCCTTACAACGACTGCCTCGCTGATCTCACAATTAAAACGCTGTTAGCTACTTTAGCTTAGCCATTAGCAATGGCCAATTCCTCTCCATCTTCTGCGCTCTCTTGCTCTGTGTGTCAAATGTTCAGCTGCCTCCTTTAGTGATAATGACACTTGTAATAAAGTTTATTTGCTGTTCTGGAGGCGAGGCTTAGTGAGTTTGAAGCACGGCTCCATACTATGGAATCAAAGTCGTATGCTTCCGTAGCTAGCCAGCTTAGCGTAGCTGGTGCGGGCCAACATGTAGCTTCTGCTAGCAGTCCCCCGGCAGACCCCAAGCCAGGGCTCTCAAGTGTCACGCATTGAGAGTGACAGTCACTCATTTCGGTCTTTTGTCACGCACTCCCGCCACACATTGTATTTCTCACGCAGAAAAACTATTTATAATATATTTAATATGCCGCAGCGCCCAAAATTTCTCTGCCCGCGCCGCTCTCACTATGGAACCGGCAGGAATCAAGTGAGTCTCCCCTGGAGTTCTTAGTCGAGCCTGCCACTTATCAGCCAGTCAAAACAAAAGAAAGGGGCAGACGCAGCGTCAGCTGATTTTGCCGAGGCTTCGGCTCGAATGTTTTGAGTGTAGCCCTGAATGTATTTTGAAAAGTTTACTGACAAATATGAAACTTCGCTTAGTGTCCACTCTCACTGTAAAAAGCTGTGCAGCTTCAGGTTTATCGATGCGCTCTGCTGTGGAGATGCTGCTGCAGATGTGTCGCGTTGGAGCTCCGTTAATTCTGCCGTATAGTTTCTGTTCTCCATCTCCGGCGTAGAGCAGCGTTTAGCCACTTCACTAAACTTTGACGCATTCAGAGACCAGAGACCCAGACAGGGATCTGGTCTGTCAGAAGGTCTGAGGTCTACCGTATCAGCAGAGCAATCACGTAATGCACAGCAGACTATTGTGCAGGTGGATTATTTTCTGAAATATTGTGACTGTATTCTTGTAATATCCTATTTTATTTTATTTTTCACAAAATATCACGACTCCTCCAAATCTCAGAGAGCATGGGATGAGTTATATTTTTGAATGTGCAAAAGTTTTGGACATGAGCAGAAATCTTGCTCAAACACATCTGAAATATTAAAGTCCAGGGGTTTATTAATCCATTAAAATGAATAATGTATAATTGAGGTGAATAATTGTCATATGCACATTTAAGGAGGTTACTTCCCCAACAAAAGATGCAAAAGAGAAGGTAAGAGTAAATGATGCCTAAGCTACATGTGTGCTGACTCAGATATAATTAGGAAAGTTGATCCAAAGGAGAATAAATAGTTGAAAGCAATACAGAATACCTGAGAGCCTTACTGCAATATATTCCATTATGTTTTTTATATTTAAATTGTAATTTGGGTCCCTTTACATAAAGATATTTCCAGCATATTGATTCAGAAAAAGGTTCTAATAGGTGCATACAAATTCACCACAATGCAGGAAATGAAGTGTTTAATGCTCAACATTTTCTGGGGGTGGACCCCCAGAACCCCCCATCATAAGTCACCATAAGAACCAGAACCTTGTCCTTTGGGTTGCCAGGCCAGTTATGATTAGACCAAATGTTGGTGCCATCTAACTAACATCTACAAACTGGAAGCTATAATGAACATACACTGGCTATTAAAGATGCCATATTCTGCTCATTTTCAGGTTCATAATTGTATTTTAAGGTTGTACCAGAAGATGTTTACATGGTTTAATATATTTTTGTTGTACAGCACATCTCTCTCTCACTGCTGCAGCTCCTCTTTTCACCTTGTGTTCAGGTCTCTGTTTTAGCTACAGAGTGAATCATCTTTCCTTCTGTACTATCTTTGATTCCACTCGCAGATGCTCAGTATCTCAGATCGTAGATCATGTCAGTTAAATTCCATAGACAGTAAAAGAAAGGTTGTTTCTCCAACTTTGGTCAGTTAAAGGCAGGAATAGCCGAAGACTTCTTCTGAAGTGCATGGAAGTAGTTCTTTTGTAGATTATGGTGAACTTGGGTGTGTTGTAGCAGTGCTTTTCCATTAGCATGCTAATGCTAGCATGCTAACGGTTGTGTTTAGCCCATCGTTTCGGCTAGTTATGTACCAAGCCCTGCAGATTTTGACCAGCTCACCCAGAAACTGAAGGCAGGAATCATTCAGAAACCGTATCTCACTCAGAACAGCATGGATAGATTTTATTCCAAGTTTGTATGCGTGTGGAAGCACCAGAGACACAAAATAACACCCCAAATCCCAGAAAGAGTGATTTTTTCATAATATGGGCACTTTAACAAGGGGGGGGGGGGGGGGGGGGGATGTCACTCTTGCCTGTCTTCAAAACTTGAGAGCCCTGCCAAGCAGTCGGGCGGGTGGGTGACTGTCCGAAGGTAGCATAGCAGTAACTGTAATCCGGGGGTTGAAGGAATGGTGCCCAGCTAATGATGTGGGCTACGTAGATAACTGGAAGACGTTCTGGGGAAAGCCTAGTCTGATTAAGAGGGACGGCATTCATCCCACTTGGGACGGAGCCGCTCTCCTATCTAAAAATCTGACCGAATTTATTATCGGCCATAAACCATGACAACCCAAGTTAGATATTAGTAATCAGAGGTGCAGTGCAACGCGTTCCTCTGTGCCTCCGTTAGAGCAGCCGCCCTCTCATAGTCTAATAACCACGGTGTCTGTCCCCTGACTCAGATCGGTTAAATCAAAGGTTAACAAAAGAGGAGCTACACTTAACAAACTAATTGGAATTAAAACAACATCTGCAATGATGGAACAGAATAGGAAAATCAGATGTGGACTATTAAATATTAGATCTTTGTCTTCTAAAGCAGTATTAATAAATGAATTGATATCAGATAATCAAATTGATCTATTCTGTCTTATCGAAACCTGGTTGTGCAATGAAGAATATGTTAGTTTAAATGAAGCTCCTCCCAGTCATAATAATACTCAAATACCTAGAGGCTCAGGCCGAGGAGGGGGAGTTGCAGCCATATTTGATTCAAGCCTTTTAATTAATCCTAAACCTAAACTAAATTATAACTCGTTCCAAAGCCTAGTTCTTAATCTTCAACATCCAACATGGAAAACAGTACAGCCAATTATATTTGTTGTTGTTTACCGAGCTCCAGGTCCGTATTCAGAATTTTTATCTGAATTCTCAGAGTTTTTATCATGTTTAGTCCTAAAATCAGACAAAGTACTTATTGTAGGCAACTTTAATATTCACATGGACGTTGACAACGACAGCCTTAGTATTGCTTTCAACTCACTATTAGATTCAATTGGTTTCAGTCAGAGTGTGCATAAGGCCACTCACTGTTTTAACCACACCCTTGACCTTGTGCTGGCATACGGCATCGAAATTGAAGATTTAATAGTATTAGTCTTAGCCAACTATAGACCTATATCTAATCTTCCCTTCCTCTCCAAAATCCTTGAGAAGGTAGTTGCTAATCAGTTATGTGATTTCCTACATAGCAATAGTTTATTTGAGGACTTTCAGTCAGGATTTAGAAAGCATCATAGCACAGAGACGGCACTGGTGAAAATTACTAACGACCTTCTAACTGCTTCAGACAAAGGACTTGTCTCCATACTTGTCTTACTAGATCTTAGTGCTGCCTTTGACACTATTGACCATACCATCCTGTTACAGAGACTGGAACACTTAGTTGGTATTAAAGGAATCACACTGAGCTGGTTTAAGTCCTATTTCTCTGATCGATCTCAATTTGTTAATGTTAATGACAAATCCTCCAACTACGCTAAAGTTAACCATGGCGTTCCACAAGGCTCAGTGCTTGGACCAATTCTATTCTCCTTATATATGCTTCCTCTAGGCAATATTATTAGGAAACACTCAATTAACTTTCACTGTTATGCAGATGACACCCAATTATACTTATCAATCAAACCAGATGAAATCAGTCAATTAGCTAAACTTCAAGCATGTATTAAAGATATAAAAGCATGGATGACCTACAACTTTCTGATGCTAAACTCAAGCAAAACTGAGGTCATTGTGCTGGGTCCTAAACACCTCCGAACCTCATTATCCAAAGATATAGCTAACTTGGATGGTATTGCCCTGGGCTCCAGCACTACTGTCAGAAATCTAGGAGTTATTTTTGACCAGGATATATCCTTTAATGCCCACTTAAAACAAACCTCAAGAACAGCCTTTTTTCATCTTCGTAACATTGCCAAAATAAGGAACATCCTGTCTCAGAACGATGCTGAAAAACTAGTCCATGCATTCGTTTCTTCCAGGCTGGACAATTGTAATTCCTTACTATCAGGAAGCTCAAACAAGTCACTTAAGACTCTCCAGCTGATCCAGAATGCTGCAGCTCGTGTACTGACAAGAACTAAGAAAAGAGATCATATCACTCCTGTATTAGCTTCTCTGCATTGGCTCCCTGTAAAATCCAGGATTGAATTTAAAATCCTCCTCCTGACCTACAAAGCTCTAAATGGTCAAGCACCATCATATCTTGAAGAGCTCATAGTACCTTACTGTCCCACTAGAGCACTGCGCTCCCAGAATGCCGAGTTACTTGTGGTTCCTAGAGTCTCTAAAAGTAGAATGGGAGCCACAGCCTTTAGCTATCAGGCTCCACTCCTGTGGAACCAGCTCCCAGTCTGGGTCCGGGAGGCAGATACTGTCACCACATTTAAGAGTAAACTTAAGACTCTCCTCTTTGATAAAGCTTATAGTTAGGGAGTGAGGAGTTGCAGCATCTGCCTAGTCCGGCCCACCTGCTTCTCTGTCCCAGAAATGCTTGTTACTAACCTAGTTCTGGGGAGCTTACTCCCTGGAGTCTTTCTGTTTCTTTTCACCCAGGATGAAATCCTGGGATTAGGATGGCACCAAAATCATGGTTCCAGCTGTTGCCGTGGTTCTGCTGAAATACCCTGCTATGCCGTGCTGCTCCCTGCACTACTACAACCACTATTTCTATATCACTGTTTATTATCTATACTGTGATGCACCCCAACGGCGCGTCAGACACCTCCTACCAAGAGCCTGGGTCTGTCCGAGGTTTCTTCCTAAAAGGGAGTTTTTCCTCGCCACTGTTGCACTAGTGCTTGCTCCTGGGGGGATTTGTTGGGTTTTTTGTAAATTATAGAGTGGTCTAGACCTACTCTATCTGTAAAGTGTCTTGAGATAACTCCTGTTATGATTTGATATTATAAATAAAATTGAATTCAATTGAATTCAATTGAATATTGATACTTGTAAAGTTTTAGTAGTTTTCCTTTAAGACATTTTGTAATGCTCATTTAAGTATACAGGTGATGACATCACCGCCCCCTAGGCAGACTAGGTTAAGCAGCCCACAGAGCTACACAGTTTTTTGACCATACAATAGAGAAGACTCTTGTAACTTTGTTTTTACCTTTTTAGTAAAGTTTTTTCATGAACACTGCCTCCGAAGATTGTTGTGTGTCAAGCTTAAAAGCCAAGAGGACTGCGTAATAGTGGTGGTAAAGTGCATTGAGAAAAGATTGCTGCTATATATATTAGTACCGTTGGTAATATTAGTAATATTAATACCGTGTTTGACCCTATCCTATCAACATGGGCCAACATTTCTAAACAATGCTTCCAGCACCTTGTTAAATCAATGACACGAAGAATTAAGGGAGTTCTGAAGGCGAAAGGGATTGTCTTGTGGCTTCACAAATGCTGTCAAAAAGCTATCAGCTGGAATCAGTCGGCCCATTCTCCTCTGACCTCTATTTTTCACATTTTCGCCCCCCAGGACTGCAGCATACTTGATGTTTTTCCTTTTTCAGACCGTTCTTTGTAAACCCTAGAAATGGTTGTGCTGGAAAATCCCAGTAACTGAGCAGATTGTGAAATACTCAGACCAGCCCGTCTGGCACCAACAACCATGCCATGCTCAAAGTTGCTTAGATCACCTTTCTTTCCCATTCTGACATTCAGTTTGGAGTTCAGGAGATTGTCTAGACCTGGACCACACCCCTAAAGTCATTGAAGCAGCTGCCAAGTGATTGGTTGATTAGATAATTGCATTAACAGGAAATTTAACAGGAGTTCCTAATAATCCTTTAGGTGAGTGTATATTTGTTAGTTATAGTTGTTATTATAAAGTGTTAGCTGTGAGTCATTAACAAGAAAAGCCTTCAGGTTTGTTTCCTTAGAACACAAGGTTTCTTGGTGGGAAAATGTGACTACCATCATGTTGTGCACCAATGAAACATTTGACACGTGGAGACAGAAATAGTGTATTAGGATTTCAGCTGTTAATGGTGTGTTCTGTTTGCTTTTCTTGGTTTCTAACAGGGCTGAACCCTGAGTGATGCTGACTGCTCTGGCCTTCTGTCTCTTCATTGGTTCTTCCATTGGCAGGAGGCGGGAGCTGATGGGTCAGGGCATGGTATACAAGGGCTCCTTTACATCCTGTCTCACGTGTACAAGATGTGTATAAAGTATGTATTTCTTGATTTATATATTGTCTTTGCTAGCACACTAATAAATCACTCCCTAAACCAATCAGGGTTTAACTCTTTGTTAATTGTCACATTATGTAATTTTTTGTGATTTTGTAATAAGTTACATTTTGCAAACCATTATTGTAAAATAACTTTTGTAATGATTATAGCAATTAACATTTTCTCACCATCTCTTGTACGTTGGATTGTATGCAGTGTCCCTATTGCTTTAAAATGCACATGTCAGCATTTATCAATGTTTTTTTTGTACCTGGAAATGTCATAATTAGATATTCAACCCTGCTGAATTAAAGAACATGATACCATTGATGCAATGTGTGTGTTTTACCGATACAATGGTAGACATCCTGGAGATCTCCCATCATGCATTGGCCCAGCATATACTGTGAAGCAGAATATTCAATTTGTTCTTTAAAATGGTGTATCACATTATAATGTATTACATTTGGATCTAACATGAAGACAGTTTGTGTTATGCCGAAGGTTTAATAATTATTCCCTGATCACATAAACATAAATCTGGTCAATCCTTCCGTCTCACTGGAATGTAAAGAATGGGGTTTTAGTTTTCCAAGCAGCTCTGAAAGGTTTTAAAGGTGCCCTGCCACATGTATTTCATGACTTTGTGATAATGTCTGAAGTTCTACCATGGACTCTGTAAAATATTTTGTGGAAGAAATGTATTGGTTACCTTGTTTCAAGCCATTCTAGCGTGGTATAGAAAGCCTGCAGGAAGACTCAGCTCGATTTGTGCCAGTTCTCCTTAATATTCAGCAAGCTAAGCTGCTTGACTCTGATTGGCTAACAGCTAGCCAATGAAAGCCTGGCTATCAGCATCCTTTTCAACTGGGCAAGCTCATGAATAGTAATGAGCTCACCACGTCAGACTGACCAGCTTTTGGAATCGGCCTGATTTCTCCTCTTATTTGTTTCCAGTGACTAGAGCTGACAGAGGAGGTAGCAGTTCATTTACACATTTACCACATAACACAAACACATATGGACCTCACAGATTTAAAAAAATACAGGTAAAAATGTTTTTGTGTGGCAGGGCACCTTTAAGAGCAGAGCAGCTACAGGATGTGAGCTGCAGACTCTTTTTAGCCCCGTTTGACATGTATTTCCATGTGCATCACTGTTTCTTTTGACACTGACTTATTGTTTTGTACTTCAAATAGTTGAGACTGTGGATCTGCTGGCCAGTCCATCCTTTGGTTTTGAATCAACTGTTTGTTGCTTTACTGTCTTTTTGCTAGGACACTAGAAAAATCACCCAGCAGCAAGCATCCTTTTATATTAACTGCAGGAACAATGATGATGTTGTTATGAAAGAATACCACCACATTTTTTGCTGTCGTATTAAAGTGTTTTATGTTGAAAGGTATAATGGTATATTGAAATGAATGATAATGTTTGCTGCCTTCTGAGCTGGTGAAATGTTTTCATTAAATGTTTTTCATTTAAATGTTTCTCCATAACTGCCCCTACTGCAGTCTCTCAACCTATTTCACTGTTAGGAGTAGATTGTACATTCAGATTGGGAACAAGTCTAAATTAAAGGGTCAGTCCATCCAAATTTACGAAAACATTCTGATTTGCTCTTGCTGGTAGTATGGGGGTCATATGGCAGAAAAAAATAATATGGAAGTCTGTTCTAACGAATTCCTTACAAAAATTATTGATAAACTGAGTGCACAGATTAGTAATTGTGTGCAGGTTATTCAGCCAGCCATTGAAGTATAACTAGCAATCAAAGATGAATAGTTACACTTGTTCTAGCTTTCATTTAGCTTATACAATTACTAAAAACTACACTAAATGACTTAAAAGCTGTTTCTCTAATAAATGATAAATCCCCACTTTTATTCTGAACAACAGATGCATAAGGCTGAACTTGTACTTCAAAGTTTCCCCTAAACTACTGTATATGCTCTGTTTGGTTTGTACAGTTCATAAAGTCATTCATTTGGTTTACCAATCTGGTTTTCACAGATTTCATACAAATATTTTCTTCAACCATATTACTCCAGACAGGCTCCGTAGAAAGGAGATGATGCTGCTGAGTTTTTCCAAAATTATGTATATTTTTTTAAACAATCCACAAATTATACTGTTTTATCTACTTTAATGTGTGCTTTTCCATTTAACCACGTGAATAGTTTGCTTAACTGGTCCCACTGATTGGGTTTGGTCTTTTAAATGATCATATATTCAGAAAAGTATTTCATTGCCTTGTTTTTGGCTTGTTGCAGTACTTTGCAGATCATATTGCAGCCGTTTTTGAATGTGCATGGAGAAGGGTTCCTCTTTTCCTTCTGTGCAACGGAGGAAAAGTACAGCTTGTTGTGTGTAAATACTTTTACAGGTATCATGGCCTGATGTTCTGATGCATCACTGTTATTAAAGCCTTGCACAAGGACACTGAAACAGGGTGGGGGTTTGAAGCCAGACCACCCTGCTGCTCTCTGGACAGTAAATATTGTGAAGGTAAAAGAAAGTTGACGTGACACAAAGAGAAAAAGTGAGGAAGTTTGGGACTTTTGGAATGAGGGCACTTTTATTTGGAATTAAACGGTGAACGCACCGTAGGGAAAGGTGGGTATAGATGTTGAAATGAAACAATGAAAAATCTTGTCAAAAGTGAAAGTAATGCTGAAATGATGGCTTAGTTTAGGTTTGTACTTTTTATTTGTTTTTGCAAATGTACAGTGTCAGTTAAAAAATGTGTCCCCAGTATTGCAGCGGATGTTTCATCAGATGCCCTTGTTAAATTTCTGAACATGTAATAAACATGAAAGCCTTTTGCAGACCTCTCTATTATGTTTTTCACTTATTGATTGTTGTTAATATATGACCTACAGTATAAATCACAGGCACATGTAGCTGAAGAAAGACCTTAATTTTGTTAGTTTCCCCGTGCCTTTATACATTTTATATTTCATTCCATGTTGTACACCCTTTAGATTTCATGCCCCACTTAAGATATAGGAGTACAGTTTGAATTTTAAAAGTAATAACAGTATTTTTGTCACGTTGTGACTGTCTGTTGTTATTGTTTCCTGTTTTATTTTATAGTAGTCTGTTTTCTCCATAGACACTTAAAGAAATGGACTAACAGATCCCGTTGCTGTGGACGGAGACCAGTGAAGGCTATTAGCAAGGGGGTAAGCCTGCCTCCACCATAGACCTATATAGAAAATGGACCGAGTGATTCCGTTGCTCTGGACGGAGACAAGTGTAGTCTATTAGAAGCACTTTTCCAGTGATGGTTGAGCATTACAGAGTGTTACTGCGCAGCCTCAAACTGAGCTTACCGCCGTAGATGTGACGTGACCAACGTGTCTGAACGTTGTAAGTCTTCTGGTAGCTGTGCCAAGAGAAATCTCAATCATTCCCAATCTATCAGAGACGGAGAGCGTAGGTATATGTAAGGAGATAACATAGGCACAGGCTAATTATTGATAACTAAAATGCTAGTTAACATTAGTAATTAAACTAAACAGCTAATGTACGTCGAAACTGCCTGCAAGCTTCTCCTGTACTGTACAGTAATTCCTCTACTATGCGACAGTAAGTCTCGTGGTTATGACACAATCGTTAGCCTATTTTTATTAAAACGTCTTCTACGGAGCCATAACGTGAGATACAAGGTAATGGAGCCTTTTATACATTGTTGTGTTTATTTAGAAATAAACAACGGACAAATAAAGTCTTTAAACGCTTCAGATGTAAAATTATTGGCTGTCAAAGTGACGCCAAAGTGAATGGCAGTCAATGGGATGCTAACGGGGGGTGATGGTTTGTTAGCATCAAAATGGCGCCATAGGAGCTACGCATTGTGGAGAGAAGCTTACCCCCTTGTTTTTCTCCCTGGTCTTGTCTAGTTTTACTTCCTGTCTTGTGTTTTCCCACCTGTATGATTATCTGCCCCACCCTGATGTCTTTCACCTGTTCACATCACCTGTCCCTTGTTGTGCTCATCACCCAGTGTATTTAGTCTCTGTGTTTTCCTTTGTCTCTTGTCGGATCGTCTCGTTGTGTTGCTGTGCGTTCTGTTCTGTTCCTGAGTTTCCTCTCATGGATTTCCTTAGTTTTGTGGATTATTGCTCACAGTAAGTGTTTGCCTGTTTATAATAAATCTCTTTAAACTGCATTTGGGTCCAAGCCTTGCCTACATTTGCACCAACCCTGACAGAACGATCCGACCAACAATGGCCCCAGCAGTTTTTGAGCCTCTCCTTCACCCTGTGGACTCAGATTTTCTCTCTTCATGAGGAGGAGCCTGCATCACCTAATGGAGGTGCGCTTGCAGGCTACAGATCAGGAATTTGGCTTCCTTATCTCCAGGCCTGTTTGTCCTCCAGGGCCTCAGCGAACCAGTCCTCCCAAACCTCAGCGTTGCGGCTTTCCTGAGTCTCAGCAGCTGACATGCAGCGGTCTAGAATCTCAGCTGACGTGCAGTGGACCAGAGCCTCAGCAGACCCGCCTACCAGAGCCTCAGTGGACCCGCCTACCAGAGCCTCAGCGGACCCGTCTACCAGAACCTCAGTGCCAGCTAGCACCCATCAGCCTGTCTGTTGCTAGATCTGCTAGCATTGTGACATCAGGGTTTTTGTCCTTAACTCGGTCTGCTCCCTTGTCAGCTCCACCTGAACTTTTGTTAGACTGTCCTACTGCTACCTGTTCAGCGGGTACCCCAGACTACAAGCAGTCCTTTGAGGGTACCCGTCTGGCTATTTTTCCTGGGACACATGGAGATCGTAGACGGAGAAGGGGTCAACATGGCTCCCAACGCCATTCCCCGCTTCTACCTCTCTTCAGCCCAGAGTCCTCACTGTCCAGCGGCCCTGAGCCCGGGCTGTCCAGCGGCCCCGAGCCCGTGCTGACCAGAGTTCCCAAGCTGACCAGTGTTCCTGAGCCTGAGCTGACCTGTGTACCTGAGGCTGAGCTGACCAGTGTTCCTGAGCCCGAGCTGACCAGTGTTCCCGAGCTGCCCCCCAGAGTCCCGGCTGACATGCAGCCCCCCAGAGTCCCGGCTGACATGCAACCCCCCAGAGTCCCGGCTGGCGTGCAGCCCCCCAGAGTCTTTGTTGACCGACCTCCCAGAGTCTTCGTCGACCAACCTCCCAGAGTCTACGTCGACCGACCTCCCAGAGTCTACGTCGATCGACATCCCAGAGTCTACGCTGACCGTTCTCCCAGAGTCTACGCTGACCGTTCTCCCAGAGTCTACGTCGACCGACATCCCAGAGTCTACGCTGACCGTTCTCCCAGAGTCTACGTCGACCGACATCCCAGAGTCTACGCTGACCGTTCTCCCAGAGTCTACGCTGACCGTTCTCCCAGAGTCTACGCTGACCGTTCCCCCAGTGTCTACGCCGGTCTCTGGCGCCCCAGTGACTTTGCCAGGTTTCGGCTCCCCAGAAACTTTGCCGTTGATCAGCGCCCCAGAGACTTTGCCACTGGTCAGCACCCCTGCCCTGAGAAGGGTTCTGCCTTTGCCATCGGCCTCCAGAGGGATATTGCCTTTACCACCGACCTCCAGAGGGATATCGCCTTCGCTGCTGGCCTCCAGAGGGGTATCTCCTTCACCGCCGGCCTCCAGAGGGGTATCACCTTCACCGCTGGCCGCCAGAGGGGTATCGCCTTCGCTGCCAGAGGGGTACTGCTTTCGCCGGCCTGCCTGGCCTCCAGAGGGTATCAGCTTTCGCCTTCACTGACGGCCCCCAGAGGGATTCCGCTTTCGCCGCCGGCCGCCAGAGGGGTATCGCCTTTGCTGCCGGCCACCAGAAGGATTCTGCCTTCGCCGGCGGACGCCAGAGGGGTATTGCCTTCGCCACCGGCCAGCAGCGGAATTCTGCCTTCATGCTCGGCCGCCTGAGGGGTCTCTGTCTTCACCGTCCTGCTCGGCTGCCAGAGGGTTTCCGTCTTAACCACTGGCCGTGTTGTTTAGTCTCTGTGTTTTCCTTTGTCTCTTGTCGGATCGTCTCGTGTTGCTGTGCGTTCTGTTGTGTTCCTGAGTTTCCTCTTGTGGATTTCCTTAGTTTCGTGGATTATTGCTCACAGTAAGTGTTTGCCTGTTTATAATAAATCTCTTTAAACTGCATTTGGGTCCAAGCCTTGCCTACATTCACACCAACCCTGACAATTTTAGCTGACAAAATCATAGTATACTATATCCAAAAAAGTGATAACAATTAATATTATAGTAAGTCAAAAAAGTAGTAAAAAAGTCATAGTATAGTATGACAAAAAGAGTGATAAAAGTCATAGTATATTACCCTCTGAGGTTAACCCTCTGAGTTTTAAGGGCATTTTTAGATATCTTCTTGAATTCTTCTTCTAAGAGTATTTGCATTTTTTGCAAGTTTTAGTCCTGATGGACCACAATCTTCCTGTTAGATTGGAGGCGTTCAAACCATAGACAGTATATAGAAAATGGACACAGCGATCCCGCTGTTTTTGACGGAGACAAGTGAAGCCTCTTACCAGCCCTTTTCCGGTGATGGAAAAGTGTTACTGAGCGTTACTGCGCAGCTGCAAACTTAGCTTCCCGCCGCCGATGTGATGTGAACGTCTCTGAACGTTGTAAGTCTTCTGGTAGCTGTGCCAAGAGAAATCTCAATCATTCCCAATCTATCCGAGACGGAGAGCGTAGGTATATGTAAGGAGATAACATAGGTACAGGCTAATTATTGCTAACTTAAATGATAGTTAACATTAGTAATTAAACTAAACAGCTAATGTAAGTCCAAACTGCCTGCGAGCTTCTCCTGTACTATACGGTAATTCCTCTACAATGCGACAGTAAGTCGCGTGGTTATGACGCAATCGTTAGCCTATTTTTATAAAACGTCTGCTACGGAGCCATGACGTGAGGTACAAGGTAACGGAGCCTTTTATACATTGTCGTGTTTCTTTAGAAATAAACAACGGACAAATCAAGTCTTTAAACGCTTCAGATGTAAAGTTATTGTCTGTCAAAGTGACGCCAAAATGAATTGCAGTCAATGGGATGCTAACGGGGGTGATGGGAACAGGGCTAGCAAAATGGCGCCATCGCGGCTTCGCTCTGAGGAGAGAAGCATGCCCCCTTGGTTCAAACAGTTTGAGAGGGATCGGCTACAATCTTTCCTGCCCGCCTCAGTGTCCTGGAGGGACGGCATATTGCAGCTAGGGCTGTACCCAAATATTCGAATATTCGTTTGGTGGGTTGGTATTCAATTTGAAAATTTGACATTCGAATATTCATTTTTTTTTTGCACAACCTGGCATCCCCCTCCAAACTCTCATTCACGCTTGAATATGTTCGAAATATAATACTCTCTTTTACAATTTTCTTATATAGCCTAGCCATTTTAATAGGATGGACAACCCAACCTCGTTATACTTAATAAATATATTTGCTTCTTTTTGGACTACTAAAGTGTTCCTGCAACAGCAGTATTATCTGACTAGAGCGCAGAACAGCCAGTTTGCATGGACAGAAGTGCATGCCTGAGCTTGTATTTTGGGTTAAGCTGCGTTGCTTTGACATTGTGGAAAATAAAATAGAAACATATATATATATTATATATATATATATATATTATATTATCCTTTTTACCCGTTATTATCAATCTAAATTAATCTACTGCGAAATATAAGAGACTTTGAGATTTTACTGGGACGTCACGTCACGTGCCCCAGTTAAAATGCCCATGAGTTGAACGTCATTACCGTCACGATTCAGCGAAAACATACGTCTAACATATGTCTAAAAAAAGTGATAAAAAGTAATTGAATAGTATGTCGAAAAAAGTGATAAAAAGTCATAGAATATCAAAAAGTGAAAAAGGCATAGTATAGAATGTCAAAAAAAGACATATCATAGTATGTCGAAGAAAGTGATTAAAAAAAGTCATAGTATATTATTTTGGAAAAAGTGATAAAAACGTGACAATATAGTATGTCTAAAAAAGTGATAAAAAGTCATTGTATATGTCAAAAAATAATTTATTTAAAGAAGTTTAAAGTTTTGACATACTATACTATGACTTTTTTCTACATAATATATTATGGCTTTTTTCAAAATACTATACTATTAATTTTTTCGACATGCTATACTATGACTTTTTCACTTTTTTGGACTTTTTTCAACATACTATCCTTTGACTTTTTTCAATCTACTAAACTATGACTTCATCACTTTTTTCGACATGCTATATTGAATTCAATTTCAATTCAATTCAATTTTATTTATAGTATCAAATCATAACAGGAGTTATCTCAAGACACTTTACAGATAGAGTAGGTCTAGACCACACTCTATAATTTACAAAGACCCAACAATTCCCGAGATTCCAGGAATTCCCCCAAGAGCAAGCATCAATGCAACAGTGGCGAAGAAAAACTCCCTTTTAGGAAGAAACCCAGACAGACCCAGGCTCTTGGTAGGCGGTGGCTGACGCAGCCAGACGGGGGCAATAACAGTCACAGAACAGATAATGAAACAGAATTGTGAAATTGTGATTGTAGGAGCGTAGCAGGGGGCAGCATGGCATAGCAGGGAATTGCGGCAGAATCCCGGCCACAGCTGGAACCATGATTTTGGTGCCACCCTAATCCTGGGACATCATCCTGGGTAAAACGAAACAAAGACTCCAGGGGGGGGGAAGCTCCCAGGGCTAGGTTAGTAACAAGCATTTCTGGGACATGGATGCACAGAAATGGGAACATAGAGGAGAGAGAATCTCAGTGTGTCAAAGGAAGTCCCCCGGCAGTCTAAAACTAAAACAGCATAACTAAGAGAGACAGGCTAAAGAGAGGTGCCCGGTTGGGCTCTGAACTCTCCCCACCCAGATCGGGTTGTATCGGCCTGCCTCCCTCTACTTTGATTATGTCATTGATTATATGATAGATGAAGCTAACGACTATGAAGACAAGCAGGTGGGCCGGGCTAGGCAGATGCTGCAACTCCTCACTCCCTAACCATAAGCAAAGAGGAGAGTTTTAAGTTTACTCTTAAATGTGGTGACAGTATCTGGCTCCCGGACCCAGACTGGTTCCACAGGAGAGGAGCCTGATAGCTAAAGGCTCTGGCTCCCATTCTACTTTTAGAGACTCTAGGAACCACAAGTAACTCGGCATTCTGGGAGCACAGTGCTCTAGTGGGACAGTAAGGTACTATGAGCTCTTCAAGATATGATGGTGCTTGACCATTTAGAGCTTTGTAGGTCAGGAGGAGGATTTTAAATTCAATCCTGAATTTTACAGGGAGCCAATGCAGAGAAGCTAATACAGGAGAGATATGATCTCTTTTCTTAGTTCTTGTCAGAACACGAGCTGCAGCATTCTGGATCAGCTGGAGAGTCTTAAGGGTTTTATTTGAGCATCGTGATAATAAGGAATTACAATAGTCCAGCCTGGAAGTAACAAATGCATGGACTAGTTTTTCAGCATCGTTCTGAGACAGGATGTTCCTAATTTTGGCAATGTTACGAAGGTGAAAAAAGGCTGTTCTTGAGGTTTGTTTTAAGTGGGCGTTAAAGGATATATCCTGGTCAAAAATAACTCCTAGATTTCTGACAGGATTGCTGGAGGCCAGGGCAATACCATCCAGAGTAACTATATAATATATTCATTCTTTTTGACAGCACGTGTGGTAAAAACAATACCACTTTAGTCTAAAGGGGCCGCTTGAATCAACACAAACTGTTACATATAGACACTTTAAGCATGTCGAATACAGTGATAAAAAAAAGTCATTGAATACAGTAGTTTGAAAAACTTTTTTTGATAAAAAAGTAATAATATAGTATGAAAAAATGAAAAAGTGATTAAAAAGTCATAGTCATAGTAAGTCATTGCAATCCAAGATGGCAGCATGTCTCTGTCTTTGCATGAATGAGTGGTTGATATTTGTTTGTTCATGGGAAAACTGGCAATTGTTCACTTTGTGAGCTTTCGAATAATACTACTACTTTAACGAAGAGTCGTTATTTGTCATTCTCGACAGTTTTATGACGAAAATCCGTATAGTTTAAGTTGGGACTGACATCCCCAGTGAACTGGCTCTGTAGTCCTATTGCAGTGCAGTCTGAAAACGCACGGTATTCGTATAATCCCCGTCTGAATAAGTGATTACAACCATCAAGCTGGCACAGAAATTTATCTGGACCTGTGGCTTGCTTCTTCGCCGTTTCTGGAGGATCTGTTTCGTGCTGACTGGTCGGTGCCTGGAGCCTGTTCACCTGCTGGAGCTCGAGTGCAGACGTGTCGCTGTTTTTGATGTGCCTGATCTCTTCATGATGGAGGAAGGAAAGTGCTTTTTTCCTCGTTCTTACTGCTGGTTTTAAGATATAGCCTGATGTTTTAGAGGCGGCTGGTCTTGATTTTAACTCTTTTACCCGCAGCTAGTGATGACAAACTGCCCGAAGAGCCGGTTATTAACCCGATTCGTGTCACTGAGCTGGGAGAATCGAGTGCCATACGTCAATGAACCGACTCACTCCTGTTTTTTTTACCTCATTAGCGCATTTATTTATTTTTTTATTTTTTTTTATTTAACCTTTATTTAACCAGGAGAGTCCCATTGAGATTAAAAACCTCTTTTGCAAGGGTGACCTGGCCAAGACAGGCAGCAGCATATAAAAAGTTATACAAAACACATAGGTACAGACTATTAACACAGAACACTAAAACAAACACTTCAAATAATCATTTTTACAATCTAACAACAACATAGAACGGCATCTGCCTCTACATCTTTCATTTTAGATTTAAATGCGTTTAACGAGACTAAATCAGTTAGTTTCAAGTCCTTTTGCAACGTATTCCATGCCGAGGGTGCAGAATACAGAAATGCCTTCTTTCCCATTTCCGTACGAATCTTTGGCACAGAGAGTATAAAAAAGTCCTGAGAACGCAAAAGGTGTCGCCCGTTGCTTTTTTGTATGATATAGTCACATAGGTAGCGTGGCAGCAGACCAAGAATTGCCTTATATATAAAAGTGTACCAATGACATAGCCTTCGGGTGGCTAGAGGAGGCCATCCAACCCGAGAATATAGCTCACAATGGTGAGTCAGAGCTTTGCAATTTGTAATAAACCTCAACGAAGCATGGTAAGCGGTGTCAAGCATATGAAGATTCTGTGCAGAAGTATGCATATATAAAATATCACCATAATCCAAAACGGATAAAAAAGTGGTGGCCACAAGTCGCTTTTTTACATTAAAAGAAAAACACAACTTATTTCGAAAATAAAAACCAAGTTTTAGCCTCAGCTTTTTTACCAGGTACAGTACATGGGGTTTGAAAGTCAGGGAGTCATCAATCAAAAGACCCAGATATTTATAAGAGTTAACAACCTCAATTTCAATTCCCCCCGTAGTGACAATCGGAGGGAGGCTTTGTGACCTGTTCCTTGATTTAGTGAACAACATAAGTTTGGTCTTTTCTCCATTTAAAACTAATTTCAGTTGCATAAGAGTATTTTGAACTTCAATAAATGCAATTTGCAAATATTCAATTGCTTGTACAAGACTTGACGCACTGCAATATATGACAGTATCATCAGCATAAAAATGAAGATTAGCATTTAACACATTCTGACCCATATTGTTTATATAAATCGTAAATAAAAGGCGACCTAATACAGAGCCCTGTGGTACACCCTTAGTGATTGCTACAGTATTGGAACAAAGACCATCACATCTAATACACTGAGGGCCAGATGTACTAACGCTTTTGCGCCCACTTCAGGCGTATTTGTGTCGCAACGTGCGCATAAAATCATGGCGAGGTATGTACAAACAGGCCGCAATGATGTAAAAGCGCAAACTGCATGTCGTGGGAGCTGAAAAGGGCAAATTGCGTTTTTCGTGTCATGCATATTTATTCATGGGAGGGTCGCGGGGAAAGTGGGAGTTTACCGTAAAGAGATGGGAGGGGAAGCGTAAAGAGCGCTTAATTACGTATTCCGCGGTATGTACAAAAACCGCCAGTAATAGCGCGCCTCTATTTTGTGGTGAAAATTCTCCGCCTCTTAAAAGAAGGTGTAAACCTGGAAGCGAGTTTCCTCACATATGCCTCCTGGTGAAATGACAGCAGTAATCCGAGCAAGACGAAGACATAGGCCAAGGAGACGAGCTGAAAGGAGTTTTGCCACAAGGATCACAGATTAAGCAGCCATGCAAGATTACAGTTACTGGAAGAAATCAAAGATGACATCGAATCTCCGACTCAGAGTTCACATTCCAGCAGTTGTTAAACTCCTCGCTACATTACAAATATTGGCATCAGGATAATTTCAAACAGTCATAGCATCAGCAGTGGGAATATCGCAGTCTGCACTCAGCCGTATCATAGCACAAGTACTTACAGTTTACGGTATAGTGGGCGGAGAAAGGCGCTAATTACGGATGACCTGCAGGTTTGGTAAATATGGCGTAAACTATGGTATCATTGCGTTCGCTATCTGCGGGTGAGCCATGGCGCTGATAACGCTACGTTCGCAAATGTACGTACATCTGGTCCTGAGACCTATTACTAAGGTAGTTTGAGAACCAGGCAACTGCTTGCTCTGAAAGTGGTAGAATCAATCAAGAAATGGGCTACCTCAAGCAGCATGATTCATTGGACCGAAAGAGTTGTTAAGATAGTTGTAGAGACCGTGCACCAGCCTACTGACCAAGACCGAACGTAACCGTTAACAACCGCTCGAGTCTATAATCAAACGGTTGTCTAACGGCTCTCGGCAAGTTTGATCCCAGAAACCTTTATTTCTCGTGCATCTTAACAAATACACGCCATGTTATCTTGGTAGTTATGTATAAATTCCCCACCCCCCCCCCCCACCCCCGCCGCCGCCGGCACGTGAACCGGTGACCAAATCTATAGACTCGGTTTGCCAACCAACAACCGTCCGGTTGAACCAACTCACGTAAAAGAGCCTGATGTTACATCACTACCCGCAGCATTGCTGCAACTCGCTGGGCTTCCTGTTTACAAGTGACGACACGCAACATCACTGGTCGCCACGAAGAAAAGGAAAACCTGTATTGGATTACGTCGCTGACCTGGACTCTGTCACCACACTTAGACATGTTTCTTGGCTGCCGGGTCCCACGTAATATTCTGCCTTTCCACGTATGGATGGTGCGACGGACATGGAGAGAAAGAAGTGGTTGCTCCTGGCCTCTCTATGTTTTTATTTTTCTTTGTTCTTATGTCCTACTGTCTGGGGGCACCTACTACTGGAATGGCTACTCCGGTCCAGTGTTCCCAAGACCGTGTGATTCAAGGGCACGTGCACACCTGGCTGTTCACTTAAAGGGATACTTCACCGATTTAGCATTCAGCTTTGTATCAGTAGAAACCCGGTAGTATTTCTGAATGACCGTGCTTCCCTCCCTCATGTCCCCCTGAGAGGGGAGATCTCTGCATTGGGGGTATGGAAAGCATTCCTCCAATGACGCAAAATGACGATTTTTGCGTCATTGGAGGAATGTTTGGCCAGAGGCAAAGGACTACAGCCAGTAGTAGGAGCTACTTCCGCATGTTTTCAACCGCCCGGAAAAAAACGAAATGTCAGCCATCTTGAATCTTCGCTAAACAGGGCTCTCTCTTCTCAGCAGCAAACTTTTACAAAATGATGTGTGCATTCAAACTACCGCACATGTGTACCACCGGGATACATCGCTACAGAACAGAGATTATGCAGGAAACTTTATTACAGACGGAATAATCGGCACACTACGTGAGCTTCGCTTGCACGGAGACCAGCATGGAGAACAGCGGTCTCGCTCGATGCCCCGAGCCGGGGAAGTGGACATCCTCATCGGCTAGGTGGGAAGCTAACGCTAGCCTCCCACCTGTCCCAGTCATGCTGCTTGCAAGTGTCCGTTCATTAAACAACAAACTGGACTACATCCAACTTCAACGATACTCCCAAAGCAAGTTCAGAGACTGTGTTTTTTGTTTTTGTGGAAACATGGCTGAAGAACAGCGTACCGGACTGTCCAGCTACCAGGACTGCTAGCCTTTTGACGATCCGAGCTAGAGATGCTCTGTATGAAGGTGGGCTGTGCACGGACTGGTGCAGAAATGGGGTGATTTGTATCCAGGGCCGGATTGGGACTCATTTTCAGCCCTGGAGTTTCATGCCTTAGACCGGCCCACTTTAATTCACGACTAAAGGCATTCCAGTCCAAATATCTAAAAGAAAATCTTACATCAAGATGCAATTTACTAAACAAGTATGAAAAAACACCTCAAAATTAAGTGATTTTTGCTTAAAACAAGGCACATTATCTGTCAAAAATAATTGTTTTAGATTTAGCAACAAGAAAAAAACAAAATCACTTAATTTTTAGTTTTTTTTTCAGAAAACATAATTTCACTTGTCTAGTAAATGTATCTTGAATTAAGAATATTTAGATATTTGAACTGGAAACAAGTAAGATACTAAGTAAGAAAAGCATTTTTTTAGTGATAACGTTTTCTTATTAACACATTATGGTACATCAGCAGCTTCCCTGTGTCTTTTCACAGTGAGAACATTAGTTTCTTCACACCTGGCTCTGTGTCTGACACTAAATGACATGATTTACATTTATTTCTCACCACAAATATCCCCTTTTTACAAAGCTTTCAAGTCAAGTCAAGTCAGTTTCATTAATGATTCATTGTTATTAATGTATAATAATCTCAGGACATGTTTCATTGAGCAGGGCTCTGGTGTGGTGGGCTCCTGACTGGAGCTCGGTAACGTTACCGGACCTCGCTGCTCTTCACTGTTAGCAGCAAACCGGACTAGAGGCGGCTGCTGCTGAACAGCTACAAGAAAAACGGTTGATACACGAACGGTGGTTTGCAGACAACGTTGTTTTGCACGGTCGCGAGCATCTTGCACTGCTCCTAACTACCTTAACGTTAGCTTACTTACCGGCCTCGTCGTCTTCATTTGTTTTTTGAGGAAAAATGTGCTCAGCTTAGAAGATTTGGTCGCGTCACTTTCCAAAGCTTTCTTCTTTTTTATTCTGGCCTTTTCAGCGCAGCCTTTGCGCTTTCTGTTATATATTGTTATCTGACTTTTTTATTTTGAGCAACTTGCAAGGTGCTGTGTTGGGAGGGGGGGGGGGGGGGGGGGTCAAAAGATAATCACGTCATCATTAACCTGCAGGCTGCACTCTGCGAGAAAATATTAAATAAAAAAGTGTAAGACTGCGATAAAATTATGAATAAAAAGAGTGGGGCTGCTGTGAGTGCAGGCAGCCATAGGGACAGCATCCATATTTCAACACAGTACATTACAACAACGGCCCTTGCGGCCAAAAAAATAGACCGGCCCACCGGGAATTTTCCCGGTGCTCCCGATTAGCCAATCCGGGCCTGTTTGTATCCAACTAACTGCTAACTGCTGGAGTTTTTAACTGTTACATGGTGACCATTCAACATTCCACGCTAATTCACGGCTGTGTTTATACTCGTGCTTACATCTAACCAAGCGCTAATGCTAGTATGCTTAGCTGAACTTTACGGAGCCTATAATGTGTGTGTGCACTAAAGGTAGCCTGTTTCGTATGTCGTTTTTGTATATTTTAAATGTGTAACACCACTTGAGCCACGATGAAATGTTTTGTGTATATGGTTGAAATAACAATAAAACACATTGAGTTGAATGCCTCACTGTCTTGTCTGTCTGTCAAGCGGTAGGCGTGACTTGGGAGTGGACTCAAAGCAGCGAAGCGAAGTGCATTCTGGGATTTGGTATCTTTCATCCATATGAGCCAAAAACACATTTTCTGGCTTTTCTCGGCCTAGAAGGCACCAATTTAAAAAGAAATTCTCACATTTCTGCTACATAAGTGAACCAATTTAAAGATATATTCAGCTTTCCAGCGGTGAAATATCCCTTTAATAGGCTCGTTCGAGATGAGCCAGATCTGCGCAGAATCGATCACCGGCGATCGCCGCCTGTTGCATGCCGGTTAGATTTGTGTCCGACTTGATCCCGACTTGCTCTGACGTCATGCATACGTAGGCAACAATAATATCACGAGAGCAAGGCGGCCGCAGGTTTGAGACGCCGGCAGCGCAGTTGCTTTCCACCGACTGCAAGACCCAGGCGGACACAAGGCATGCTGGGAAACGCCTGATCCAACAGCTGATTGGTTCAGAATCTACAACATGATGTTTTATATAAACTTTTTTATTGATTTTGAATCTCAGGGATTTTAACCGGTATGTGTCTGATTTAAAGGCTTATTGTTTACAGAACACATGTTGTGTGGCTGACAGTTATGTTTAGAAGTCAGAGAGACTAAATCTGTTCAGATTAGGATAATGTACAGTCTGTTAATTAAAATCAGCAACAGATCGCATGTAGAGTATTTTGACAGCTACTCTGTCATAATAAAAACAACTGGAGACTGTGTACAAGCTGATATATGGGTCTGATAACATTTTATTAAATCAGAATCGGACCACAGTGCTTCTGTGACTTCCTGTTCAGCCTGCAGGCTGCTGGATACGGCTGGAAACTGTCCGACTTCACAGTGGATTTTTGTCACCGCCCCCCGCTGCTGCCGCCTGCTCTCGTCTACTTTACAGGCGAGGCACAGTTCATCTCGAATGAGCCTAGTGTCGCATCTTCCCCTCTGACACTGTTGACTTGGTCTGCCTGTCCAGTAGGCCTACCATGATGTTATGTGACAACTTTACCACTCTCTCTTGTGTGCTACAAGACTCCAATTTTGGACAGAGAAGCAACGAATCGTACAAGAAATCTCTTAAGCACAAATGTTTAATTGTTTTATTATTACTATTGATGTCAGGGAATGTACAGCCCAACCCAGGCCCAGATACCCCTATAAGTTTTAATACCCCGGCAGATTTTAAAGAAAGATCTGGTCTTGGGTTCTTTCATTTGAATGTACGCAGTCTTGTTCCTAAAATGGACATGCTGCGCATCTGGGCGCACTCTACAGATGCTGATGTACATTTGTCTTGTCTGAAACCTGGTTGAGTAAATCGGTTTCAGATAAAGTAATTAATATTAGTGGTTACAATGTTTTCAGGAGTGATCACCCTAATAGAGGTGGGGGTGTAGCAAAATACATCAAAAATCAATAGCAAGTTAATGTACTGCTGTCAAAATCAATAGTCAAACAGTTTGAATTCTTAGCCTTGGAGCTCGAAGTCTCTAAATCACTTAGAATAATAGATGTTGGTTGTTATAGGTCACCTTCAGCTGCTAGCAGTGCTCTGCCCTCCTTAATGCAACTTGTTACGTCCCCCTCTAAATGTCTAGGGGAAAGGGGGGGAGAAACAAGTGATGTTAACCGGGTGTTTAAAGAACGCAAAGAAACAGAAGGGTTCAGACTATTACAATTATTATTTACAAATAACATAAATCAAGAATAACCCAAAAAGAACGTTAAGCCTACAAAATAAATGAAACAACAATAGGCCTACATATAAAGAAATGGGAAACAGCAAAACGGAGAGCACCACCACTCCCGTTCACGACCGACACGCTCTGTACGGCTCTCTGGCCCACTGGCCTCCCTCCTGCCTCCATCCACGCAGCTTTATCAGCCCCTTAACAAGCAGCAGATACGCTGCAGGTGTGCCCGACCAGCCAGGTGGAGAGGGCGGTACCTGGATCAGGACACAGGAAAACACACACACACGTAACACAACTCCTTTCAGATTTTAACTCTAAGGAATTAGTAGCCTTCGGAGACCTTAACTGGAACTGGTTGCAACCAGCATCTGATGATTTTAGAGCCTACTGTGACTCATTAAATCTTTTTCAGATTGTTGACAGTCCCACACGGCCAAACTTTAAAAATCCGGAAAAATCATCGCTAATAGACGTGATTCTAACCAACGTTCCTCAAAAATACTCAACTGCTTCCATATTTGCAAACAACATCAGTGACCACTGTGTCGTAGCAACAGTCAGAAATACTAAAATTCCTAAAACCAAACCACACATTATAGTCAAGCATAACATGAAGCACTTCTCAGAACAAGAATTCCTTAATGACTTATCAAATTAAGACTGGGAAAAAATTAACACCAGTACAGATGTCGAAAGTGCCTGGAACCTTTTTTATGAGGGGTTTACCAATATAATCAATAAGTATGCTCCACTAAAGAAATACAGAGTCAAAGGCCGAAACAATGTTTGGTTTTCATCTGACTTAGCAATTATCCTACATGAGCGCAATGTGGCATGGGCAAAAGCCAGAAAATCAAATCAAGACTCTGACTGGCTGGTCTTCAGACAGCTGTGTAATGCTGTATCAAATCATTAACAGAAAACAGTAAAGGCCTAGAGCTTCCCTCAAGCATTGTGATGGACTCTCAAAAAGTCACTGACAAGGCCAAAATGCTTGACTCTTTCAACGAACATTTCATCGCCTCAGGATTTTTATTTGATTCAGTCAGTCCCCAGCATGACTGTTCCTCTACAGTTGAGACTGTTGGTCTAGATCCTTCTAGCCAGTCTTTTAGTTTTAGTCCTATCACTGCTTCAGAAGTAAATAAAGCCCTCAAGCACTTGGACACAACTAAATCCCTGATAAACTGGATCCCTACTTTTTAAAGCTAGCAGGAAATTTTATTGCCATGCCCTTAACCAATATTTTGAATCTGTGTTTGAACACAAATGTCATCCCTCCCATCTGGAAAGCAGCCTTTGTGGTTCCCATGCTAAAAGGTGGTGACCCTTCCATCTTAAACAACTACAGACCAATCTCTAAACTGTGTGTCCTAGTCAAGGTTCTAGAATCCCTTGTCAGTGATCAGTTAAAGATTTTTTTAACAGTCATAATGTTTTATCTGACTTCCAATCTGGTTTTAGAAAAGGGCACAGTACAACATCGGCAGCTCTTAAGGTTTTAAATAATTTTATTGAAACCACGGACAACAAGCAGCATTGTGCAGCCCTTTTTATTGACCTTTCAAAGGTATTTGATACAGTGGACCACATAGTGCTTAAACAGAGACTGTACAGGGCTGGGATTTGTGAACAAACTGTTGGCTGGTTTGTTAACTACTTTACAGACAGAACTCAGTGTGTGCAGGCGGAGGGTGGCACTTCTCGCTACCTAAAAATAACAAAAGGTGTGCCTCAGGGGTCAGTCCTGGGGCCACTGTTATTCATCCTCTACATCAATAACATTGATCATAATGTGTCTAACGTAAAATTTCATTTTTATGCTGATGACACTGTACTGTATTGCTCAGCACCCGCCGCAGACCAGGCCCTCTCTCAGTTACAACTTGCTTTCAACACGCTTCAACATAATCTCTATGATTTAAAACTTGTTTTAAATACAGATAAAACTAAAGTCATGCTTTTTTCAAATTAAAAATTTAAATCAAATCTGCCTTCAGTCCTCACTTCTCAGGGTACAAAAATGTAATGTGTATCTAAGTAAAGACATCTTGGTATTTTAATTGATGAATCTCTTTCTCTTACCCTTCATATTGAGCAGCTAGCAAAAGATTAAAAGTTAAATTAGGGTTTTATTTCAGAATCAAATCCTGCCTCTCGTTTGAATCTAGAAAGAGGCTGGTCATTGCTATTTTTATGTCTGTACTTGACTATGGTGATGTTTTATACATGCATGCTTCGTCTAAAAGTTTACATGCACTGGACACTGTATACCATGGAGCTCTGAGGTTCATCACTGGTATGAAAGCCCTCACTCACCACTGTGAACTGTATATAAACGTGTTGGATGTCCTTCTTTATCAACACGGAGACTTCAACACTGGCATACTTTCATATACAAGGCTATTTTAGGTCTCCTTCCATCCTACCTTCTGACCTATATCAATGTAAATAGTACCGGGACTTACAATCTTCGTTCCTAGGATCTTCTCCTTCTGTCTGTTCCAAAGGTTAGGACTGAGCTGGGGAAACAGGCGTTTAAGTTTGCTGCTCCTTCTACATGGAATAAGTTACAGAAATCCATGAAACTTACTGAACTAGTCTCATTGGTCGCTTTTAAGAGGATGTTGTTTGACTTGGAAGCAGCCACATCTGGCTGTAGATGTTTTACCTGACGTGTTTAGGATTCTGGTTGACTTTGAGGGATTTGCTGTTTCAGTTGTTTTATGTTCTTAGTGTTTTTGTGTATTTTTTATTTGCATGTACTGTATGTGTGGTTGTACTGCTGCCTACCTTGGCCAGGACACTCTTGAAAAAGAGATTTTTAATCTCAATGAGTCTCTTCCTGGTTAAATAAAAAAGAAATAGTATGTCGAAAAAAGTGATAAAAAATGTGTGTGTGTGTGTTCCTTCTTATAAGAAATAGTAATTTTCGTTATTTTCAATAGTAATTTTCAATTATCATCATTGGTTTATATTGTTGAATGTCTTGCCTACTATTCTATTCTGATGTATCTATATATTTCATTGTCCTTTTTTCTTATTTGTTACAAGGAGGGATCTGTTTAGGTTCTTCCTGGAAGAAACGTCTCCCAGCCAAAGAGGATCTTAAACTACCGCCTCTCACAAGCCTCCCGAGCCTCATGAGCCCTAAGAATGCCTTCAGAAATGTTGCTGCCCCCTCCCTCCCTTCACAACTCCCAAAGGTGCGACTCATACTCGTACGGGAGGCCTTCCACAGCTGCTCTTCTCTGCTGCTGGTGAAGGGCCCTGGCAGAAGAGCTGTTGTCTCTGCAGCCCACACCAATAGCTACATACACTGTGTGCATATTAAGCTTTAGAGAAAGTCCACTCAGGAACTTTTGCATGTCTAGGCCTGTACTGTACTTATATTTCTCATTTTATCCTGCCATTCATATGCTCATGCCTGCCCCTGCAGCACCCTGTCTTCACAGATTCATCACTTCATCAGGCTCAGCAGAAGTCATCAGCCAACATCTCCAGCAATGTCTGGACACGAGGGGAGATTCATTATGCTGCTCCTCAGGACTGAT
The DNA here is from genome assembly GCA_023631565.1 of Gymnocephalus cernua. Taxonomy (NCBI): domain Eukaryota; kingdom Metazoa; phylum Chordata; class Actinopteri; order Perciformes; family Percidae; genus Gymnocephalus; species Gymnocephalus cernua. Next base: position 28,819,686 of record CM042445.1, read on the forward strand.
GGCCCTCGAATGAAAATCTCCCTGTAGTGCCAAATCATCTGTTATAATAAACATAGCTTTACTTCATTCACCATGTCTCTTCTGATTGTATTATACAGAGATAAGAATAACTCATCCACCTCCTCTGACATGAGGCTCCAGGAAGCTCATGATGGAGAAAATGTGAAACATTTTTTGTAATAAAATATTAAGTAACGCTTTATACTAGGTACAAAGTAAGTAATTCATGACTAGCTTCTTTTTCATATTAGAGGCTGAACAAATTCATTGTTTTTCATAGAAATAATAAAAATTAAAAAAGGAATGTTATTGAGAAAAAGAAAAAAAGACAACGCAGTACTTACAAAGTACAATAGCATCATTAATCCCATCAACTTGAAAACATACTGCTATACTTTGTGTTGGCCTACTTTATGGGATTCCATACTTCTTCTGTTTAACCACTAGATGGCAGTATAAGGAAGTGGTGTGATGGCCTTCCTCCCAGCAACGAGGAGAATCTGACCAGTCCACAGTTCCTTCCATATTTCCCAGGTATGAAACAAGACAGGATCTCAGAATGTATGCCATACCAGAAAGAAAAGCCTCCAGCATGGCTGCTGAATATTCATTTGTTTACTTTTAATTGTGGGGTGTGACTAAATGACAAATTAATTCTGTCCATGTCTGATTGTGCCATGGGCTGGCGTATTTCTGTCAGGGCAAGAGCTATCTGTTGTAAAATTAAGTATCTGGGTCACATCATAACGGATCAAATGTCTGACGATGATATGTATATGCAGCGCCTCATGTTATATATACCAGAGAACATGCTGGCCAGGAAGTTCTCATGGTGTTCAGATACTTAAGATAAACCTCTTTAGAGCGTATTGTACTCCTCTTTACACCGCCCCCATGTGGGCCAAGTTTAAAAAGGCAAGCTTCAATAAGCTAATGATTGTTTGCTCATATTGCTCAGAAAACCAAGGTGGTGTAGTGCAAGTGAATTGTTTTGTCAAGTTGGAGTCAATTCATTTGCTTTTTGTTTTCTGCTTTGGTGAGGAATATAATGTATACATTTATCGGTTGTCTAAATGCTTCTTGTAACTCCGTCATTTTACAACTGTCTGATCCTACAACACACAATTGGCAAAACAGTTAATTTCATGCTCAGAAATCACACATTGTAAATTAAACTCCAACACAATTTTTTTAAATACAATAATATGCTAACACAATACACTATGTCTACCAAAACAATGCAAACATGTCTCAAAATCAAATAATTCCTCCAAAACACTAACACATAGTAGGTGTGTCCCAAACCGCGCACTTCTGTACTTATACTAACTATTTGAGTGCACTCAAAGTGTAACTTGTCGAAGTGTGGTAAATGCAGTGCACTGCAAGTACCCGGATGGTGCACTCAAAACGGTCAAAAAGTTGAGTGTGGATCAATGCACACTTTCCACACTCAACGGTCGCCATCTTGGCTACGTAGCGGAAGGGGCGGAGCTAACAAAAACTGAAAAACTTTGGATAATGGCGGACTTCTACGCGACAGCGAAACCGACCGAACAACACAAATGTAAGTTGAACATTCATCTTTTTGCTGTACTTGTATAAAATATAAGCCACCTGTTTATGTATATGTGGTTAATTTTGCAATCGGTGATGATTTTTGTACCGCGAATTATAACGTTTATATGTACCGTAATTTGACGTGCTATCAAGCTAGCTTTAGCTAACCTTAGCTAGCTAACAGTGGCACAGTTTAACCAACGAGTATAGAAGTTACCGGTAATCTTTGGTTTAACCACTGGCAAATAAGTGATAACCTAGCTAGCTAACGTTACATGTGTTGTGGTATACTGTTGTTTACTGTGTTTAACTATCGTCCTCACTGTAGACATTTTAGCGTTAGATGTGTGATCTCGTATACATGTGTATACAATATACATCAGCTAAGCTGCGAGCGTTACCAGTAATGTTACAGTACGTTAATGTATGCTATGTTATGTAAGGGTTAATGCCCGACGAGGTGTCCATTGTCAGGTATTAATGGACGACGGCGAGGCGTGAACCGTCCGACGCCATTACTGCATGATAACAAAAATATGCAATATAGCTGCTATTTGCATGTAGTACTCTATGTGAAAATACTAAATATACAAACAGAAAAAGCCACAGACAAATAAAAAAAATAAAATAATGTAATCTTCTAATCTGACCGGTCTTCTGCATTTGGCCACATGTTCTCATGCACATCACACCTGATATCTTTTCTGGCAAGGCATCTTGGGAGGATTCTTTTGGCATGCCTTATCCACCCCTGGCAGTGTTCAGCTGTGATGTCTTGGCATCCAGCATCCATTGTGCTGTGGACAATGGTCAAAAACCTTCCATCTCCAGGCTGAGGCGGATGGGCGTCAAACCAGACTGTGACTGCACAGGAATAGTGGAATGCCACATTGTCCCATATGATCACATATATTTTCAAATGGTCTCCCACTTGTCACCTTTCTGGCTCTGGCAGCAGTCTTTCGTGTAGTTCTTCTAAAAACAGGAGAAGGCGGTTAGTGTTGTAGGGGCCAATCTCACATTAATGCAGGAGTGCACCGTTGTTGGCGGCGCACATGGTGATGTTGGCTCCTCTCTGGCCCGGCACAGTAACTGTGGACCTTTTGCCAATTACATTTCTTCCGCGCCAACGCCTTTTCACCTAGTTGAAGCCAGCCTCATCCATGTAGATAATTTCATGTGGGACTTGATTGGCCTCCAACTCCATGACTCGCTGAAAGTAATCAGACACAGTGTGTGTGTAAATTCTTTGCTGTATACATACTGTATGCCCTACTGTACTCCAGGTTTATAGAGTAGTTTACTGCAAAACACACTATGTATAGTACAGTATTGCATAACCTTACCTGGAAGTTTTGGCAACAGAGTTCTTTGATGTGCTCACCGTTTCTTTCAAAAGGAACTTTGTAAAGTTGTTTCATTCTGACTCTGTGTTTAGCCAGAGTCCGAGAAATGGATGTTATGCTGATTGCTGCAAGGTTGTCCTCTACAACTCTGGACTGAATGTCCTTTAGTTGTATGCCATCGTCAGCAATCACCATGTTGACAATAGCAATTTCCTGTTCTTCATTTAGGAGCTTTCCTCTGCTCCCTGAGGGAGGTAGACGTTGAATCCTTAGAGAGACAAATACAGTTACATATTAGAGACCGGAGGCATACAGTCATACATGCCTCAGTCATAGCTGTAATACATGGTACAATTATTTACACTTTGCAATAGGAGAAGCCCTTATACAATATCTTACCTGTTTGTTTCTCGAAAAATCCGGACAATGGATGCCATTGTGTCCCGGCTGAGGTTTGTCCGTACCCTTTACCAGCCTCTCTGTATGATAGCCTATGGTTTATGACATGGTATATAATAGCAGCTCTTATTTCATTAGTTACCCTAGCTACCCTCTGGCCCTTCTTTGAAAACCACCACCCATTCTAACTCCTCTTCCTATAGCTTGTCCTCGTCCAGGCATTCCTCTCCCTTGCCCTTTTCCCACTCCTCTCCCTTGTCCTGGTACTTGTCTTCCTATCCCCTATACTAGTCATACTTCTATTATCTTTATTAGTACTATAATTGCCACTGCTCATTATACCAACTGCTATAATCAGTTTTGTGCCTGAACGCGTTCATATTTTAGGCGATCGTGAACTGAACGTAGCCTACTGTATTACTGCCTGATGAACGTAACTGTGAACTCGTTCATTCTGGTGTCTGTGGACGGCACGCTCTCTCAGTTTAACTTCGTTCAATAGGGTGCCAGATTTTTATAGAGCCTTCCAGGCAAAAAACACACCGTTAACAGGTCTTAATATGTAGCGGAAAAAACACCCAATCTGTCGCACCGCCGCATGCGTCATCAAAACAGACAGCAGCATAGAGGCGACAGCAGCATGGAGGCGACAGCAGCGACAGCAGCATGGAGGCGACAGCAGCATGGAGGCGACAAAGCAGCAAGGAGGCGTCGTATGATCATTTAAACGAGTTTTATGACAAGGTCGGTAAGGATGGGAAAAATCTTACATTTCTGTGCAAACTTTGCCCGCCGGCTTTCAAAAAGAAAATCCACACTTCAGTCACATCCACAGCAAATGTGAAACGGCACATTGAACTGAAGCACCTGGCTAGCCTTTCAAGGTATGTGCAAGCAAATAAAAAAATCAACAGTCAAGACAGATCCTCGACCCAAATCTCATTAACTGTGTACAGTAGCGGCTCCATTGTCATCTCCCAGCCGCAGCTGTTACTCCAGTCTGTGTGTGTGTGTGTGTGTGTGTGTGTGTGTGTGTGTGTGTGTGTGTGTGTGTGTGAGACCCTGGGCGCTGTGAGGATGGGTAGTAGTTATTAACCTGCTGCCCAGTTTCTACATGTTAAAGCAACAATGGGGAAATGCTGTCCCCTCAATGCTAATGTAAACCCTGGTTGATAAGAATTCAAAATTGGATATGAAGATGAAATCTGTCGCATAGTTTCAGTGTTAAAACTGATAAAATAATTGCTGTCTGTGGTTCTATATGGGCTGTGGCAATAATTTTGAAAAATAATAGCTCGCAGCAACATATGGAAAAAAAGAACTATGAACTAGTTCATTTTTGGAACTGTGAACTTAGTTCATAATTTTGAAGTATGAACTGAACTAGTTCATTTTAAAATTATTTGTGAACTGAACTTTGAACTAGTTCATGTAGAAAGTGAACTTTCCCAATACTGGCTATAACGATTATGAATCATATTTCTGTATATCTGTATCTGCCTGTAAAAAGGAAGTTTTTCCTCACCACTGTCGCACCAAATGCTTGCTATTGGGGGGGATTGTTGGGTCTTCAGAGCTCAGAACAGGAGAAGTGTCCTGAGAGAACTTCTGTGATTTGACACTATAAATAAAATTGAATTGAAAAAAACAAACTATTGAACATCTGTTTTATTCATGTTCAATCACTACAAATTGGCAAAACCTGAATTGGCTAGCTGTTAAATGAAAATGTTGACTATTTGATGCACAACAAATTACTGCAAGCAGTTATGACGGGGTCCAAGCCACCGATGCAAGTCGCCCCCGACGCCCCGGGGAGCGCGCAAAAGCAGAACCTAAAGCCTGATGGTGGGGAGGCAAACGTCAGTAAATATCGAGAGGTGTGAGCCGCAAGGTCTGCGGTACGTTGCCGTTGCAAATATCCCATCAACATCGATAGAGCAAAAGGGCGAAAACTGGTCCATGTTGACTATAGCACCCCCTGAAGGCCGATCTTTGCTAAATCTGGTACAGAGCCACAGCGTGGCATGTCGAACAAGCACCCCAAGTTTCGCCTTGATAGCATATACTGTGGCAGAGATATTGCAATAGCAAATTGCCCATTTAAATGCATTATTTGCCAAAAAACTTAAACGTTTATTATAGCGCTCCCTAATGGTCGATCTTCACCAAATTTGGTACAGAGCATTGTAGTGGGATGTTGAACACGTTTTCTGCTGATACCATTTAATTTGGCCGACATACTTGAAGTGGGGAAAAAAAGGTGCAAGTACTCTCTTGCATTGGCAAATCATTATGACATTAGTGAAAAACAAAACTTGGAGATATTGCTGGTACAACAATTTATTGTTATTTATTAACAATATAAATGTATGGATTTATTTAAACAAGTTTACATAACTTTAGTGCATAAGCTATTTAAAAAAATCATGTTTTCATTTTAAACATACATGTGGCACAGTGAATCCTTATTAACTATCTATGGATGGCCTAAGTGACTAATTTACATATAGGCTAGTATCAATATTGTTTATTTTTTTCCACAAATAAGCTGATTTATATTTGCTAATATGTTGGATTCATGTTAAGAGATTTAAATTATCAAAACAACTATTCATTTTAACAATAATTTGGTGCTCAAACAGATGCAAAACAAACAAACTCAGTGTGTGAGTGAGTGAGTGAGTGAGTGAGAGTGTGTGTGTGTGTGTGTGTGTGTGTGTGTGTGTGTGTGTGTGTGTGTGTGTGTGTGTGTGTGTGTGTGTGTGTGTGTGACAGAGACAGAGGGAACAGGGTTTATGCCAGACAGCTTCAGTCCCCTCTCTGTCTGGGCAGCAAGTGACGGGATGCTGCTACATGTTTTGCAGCCCAGTTTGTTATCATTAAAAACGAGCCAGCTGTTCATGGAGCAAAAATACATCATTTGGTCCCTTGACCAACAGTCAGGCCATCCGTGTGTTTCGTTACTCACGTTATTGTTGATGTCGGTGTCATTGACTAAGGTAACGTTAAGGTTGGTAGCGGCAGACTCCTCATTAACGCCAGCTGTTCCGCTCACATCAACGCTAATGTTAGCTTGAACGTTAGCTTGAAGCTCACAAATCGTACTACCTCCTGATGTTTCTGGTTGGACTTGGACCTCTGTTGACGTGTCTGGCTCTGGCACACGCGTTCTTTTAGTACCTTTCTGAAGCCAGGCGGCTAACATAACGACTTACAAACTCGACACTTATTTTTTTTTTTTTTGTTTCTAGGTTTTCAGCAGTGTTACGGTCAGGCTGACAGCGTTTTCAAACTATAGTGTCCGTGGAGAAGCTAACTTCTGATAGGGTGGGCCGACTGCTTGCCTTTACGTGATTCGTCAATATCTAAAATGTAAATACGTAGTGCCCTCTGGGTGGTATAGTTTATGTAACGTTAGGGTCATCTCTCTGACACTGACGCTTTCTCTGTCAGTGGTAGAGTACCGGCTGCATGCGAGAAGTAGCGGTACACAAACAAAAGTGCAGGTACGCTTAAGAGTAAAATGTAGAAGTGCCGGTACTGCGTATCGGTGAGTACCGGCCCACTTCGAGCACTGCCGACATATGATTAAGTTTGTGTTTTGTAGCTAGCTAGGGAAAGTTGTTTGGTCGTCAACTGCGCATACTTTAATGTAGCAAAATTCTTTTTGAAAATTTTGGTCAGGTCTATCTGGAGATGCTACCCACCAGGTTTCGTGCAAATCGGTCACACAGCCTAGGACGAGTTCGAAAAAGTTGGTTTACAGGTTTTATATTGGTGATTCATGGAACACGGCGATGTAAGGGTTTCTAATGTTCGATGTGTAATGTGGGAGTTAAAGGCAAAAAAACATTATAGCGCCACCTAGTGGTCCACATGTGTAATTTTTGGTAGGTGAGGTCTATCACCCATTGTCTACCCTGTACATTTAAAGTGGCTCACATCAGTGCAAGTGGTGAATCCATATGTGGGTCCCATATGCCACGCCCACTTTGACCAATCAGTACCCCACTGTGTTTACATTCACTAAAAGCTAGCTAGCTAATTCCTAGCTAGCTTTCAGCTAGTGAGGTAGCTAGCTGTGTAGCTTTGGTAATTAAACCTGGTTATTCTACTTCATGTTAATGCTGGGAGGAGGGCATTAACCCGGCATATTGCCCGCTGACTGTCTGAGCACAGCGTCATCAAATAGTAGATCAATACGCTGCTTTTATTATTTTTTTCTATCACAGAAATTTCAAACATGAGGTCCGTTGTAAAAATAAACCTTGTTTAAAAAAGTTTCTAAAAATGTGTCGGAAATCTATCGGAGGGTCAGTCGATACATAGTTTATGTAGCAGCTACGTTATTAAACTAACGTTAGTGATCAGATGCAGCCTTGTGTGGTTGCTATAGAAACTAATTAACATTAGCTACAGTTGCTAACGTTATTCGCCGTAGTTCTAAACATTAGCTACAGTGTTTTAAAAATGGACGAATTCATTGTCAATTTTAATATATTTGGAGTAGGGAAGACATTTGAGGACTGGTTAAAGAGCGACGAGGACGACAGAATGACAAAAGAAATATACGAGGCCCAGGGTAGGCTTCCTGTTTCCAGATCTGACAGATGAGGAGCTGCGTACGGGGGAAGACGGGGCCCTGGAATCAAACACGGAAAAGGCAACCTGCTATCAAGGTTTTCACCGAGTGGAAGAGCCACCAGAAGGATAGACTGACAGTGACAACTGACCCGGACACCTGCAGCGCCGAAGAATTAGCTAGCTAGCTAGCTAAGCGATTTGTTAAGACGGCAGACTTGTGTGGTTGCTATAGAAACTACTTAGCTACAGCTGAGCTAGCTAACGTCATTCACCGTATTCTAAAGGGGACTAACTCAAACAGCGTATACATTTAATAAGCATGCAATACGAATAAGAAAAAGCATAATTATTAAAGTATTTGAATTGTTTTATTATGTTGGCAAGGAAGAAGTAGAATAAACGAGATAATCACCTCAAGGCAGGGCAATAAACAGTTTGATATGCCTGGCTGGTGGAAGGTTACCGCCCGAGACGAAGCCGTCCACCAGCCGGGCATATCAAACTGTTTATTGCCCTGCCTTGAGGTGATTATCCCTTACTTAAAGTATGGCGTTGAACAGACAAGTTTAATTTATTAAGTCAATATCAAGCATATTTTGAGCTTATTTTGAGTGGTTGACTTAAAGATATTGTTTAGAAGGATTTGGTTGTGAACTTGTTAGCAATGCAGTTGAACAGGCATAGTTAGCAAGCTGTTAAAAAAAGCTGTAAAATGCCCATTTCTCCGCTTTTACCAGCTGGGTTCATTTTAATGTTTGCACTTGTTGCATTTACAGTTAAAGCAAAAACACTGATCCATGTGAATGTTAGCAAAGTTTATTGGCTAGGATTTCTATCCATTAGATAATGTTCTCACTTCTACCAGGCTGAAGCTGAGGCTACCATTTTGTCTCTGTGTGCTGTTTTCCTATTGTGTGCTTGTTTCTTGTCTGTTGCCTTCCTTCCTGGTTTTTATCTTACTGACCTAGCTAGCTAGATCAGTGGTGGGTGAATTAGGTGATTTTGTCTCCAGCCATTAGCTAGTTCTTTTGTAATGGGCTAGGTTACTTGCCTTAGGAAGTCTAAGGAAGTGAAGTGAGCACAGCATGCATATGACAGAAGTAGAGGGATGGTAGGCTGACTTTACATCTCAACATTCTAAAAAAAAATGTCCTTCCTTTACGTCTTTTCCTGAAACAAATGTGATTTTAGCTGTGGTTATACAAAAGGCCGTCTATATCAGCAGTGATTGTAGTGCATGTCTGAGAAGAGCGCTTCACACCACGAGCGGGCATGTGCGCCACACGGCGGAAAAGTGAGAGAAAGAAAAAAGAGACAGCAGCAGCGGCAATGGGACGCAAAGGCAGAAAGACGCAGCTAAGCTGGCCTGGCCATAGGCAAGACAGCCTTCTTTGAGAATTCTTTATCGATCTTTTTCCCTGCCTTTGTAGAATTTCAGTTTTTACTTCAAAATTAGGCTACATAAGTAATACTTATAATGTAAAATAAATTAATGTATTCAATTTGTGATTATTTGTCTAAAGATTTCTATGTCTTTCTATCTAGCTACGGTACCTTGCTGACACAACAGTTGACAACAGTGAAGAGACAGCCAAGCCAGTTGAGATCGCGTGTGCATCCTTGAGAAGTGTAAGTTGTATAACTTATGCTGTCAGTTCATTTAAGCCTGCCAGCCTTCTTGCAAATTTAAATTAAGTTAACTGGTGATTTTTGCTGTTTGTATTCTTCACCTGCTAACTAAATTGCATGTGGCTGTTGATCCCCTGTAATCATAGCTAAAAACTAAAATGCTTTTTTTTATTTTTTTTATCTGAAACATCCCAAGAGTGCTCACACCCATGCTTCTGGCAGTTATTTCATGTTGAGTGGTCTACTACAGTGAGCAATATAGATACATTTGCTTTGTATTGCCTTTGTTCCCCCTCAGGTTGCAGCTGTGACTGACTGTCGACGAGGCCACAACCCTGCAAACACGTCCAGTTGGGGCCCACATGGGCCTCACTTGGGCTGGTTGGGCTTCAGCTGGGCATGGGCACAGAGTGGGCTTTGTTGTTGGGGCCCACATGGGCAGTAGATGGGCTAAACTAAGTGGGCTCCAGCTGGGCTCCACTCCTAATATTAAAAATTGATTATGTCCGACATGGATGCTTTTTTTAACAATAGCCACTTTTTTATACAAATTTTATTAGGCTATTAAGCTATTTAGAAGGGTAGCCATGGCAATTCAATAGTGGTCTTAAGCACTATTACTTTTAACAGGTTTGCTAATGGTTTCCCACAAGTTCAAACCCTGAAGTAAGCAGCGCGCACTCTCCACTGTAAAGCGCACATCTGGAAAGCTCCACCCCCATCACCGAGCGAACGAAGTCTGCCCAGCAACAACTTTGCCGCCTTTGAAAAGAAAAAAAAACTTTGCCGCCTTTGAAAAGAAAAAAAAACGTTGCCGCCTTTAGGTGTCTGCTGTCGGTTAAGGATTACAAGTCAAGAGGTCGTGTGGACAAAAGGCAGGTAAGAATCCGCCTCTAACCAGGCATGATTTTATTTTATTTTACCGCATGATGTTAACCAAAAGCTTTTTGGGAGAGTATTAGTTAAGAGGACAGGAACTAGCTTTTAGTGAATGAATCTACATTCACTAAAAGCTAGCTAATTCCTAGCTAGCTTTCGGCTTGTGAGGTAGCTAGCTACCTATCTATCTGTGTTGCTAGCTTTGGTAATTAAACCTGGTTTAAGTATGGCGTTGAACAGACAAGTTTAAGTCAATATCAAGCATATTTTTAGCTTATTTTGAGGTTGACTTAAAGATATTGTTTAGAAGGATTTGGTTGTGACGTTAGCAAGGCAGTCCAACAGGCATAGTAAGCAAGCTGTTACAGTTGTAAAATGCCCATTTCTCCGCTTTTACCAGCTGGTGTCATTTTAATGTTTGCACTTGTTGCATTTACAGTTACAGTAAAAACTGATCCATGTGAATGTTAGCAACGTTTTATCGGCTAGGGTTTCTATCCATTAATGTTCTCACTTCTACCGGGCTGAAGCTGAGGCTACCACTTTGTGTCTGCTTGCCTTTTTCCTATTTTGTGCTCGTTTCTTGTCTGTTGCCTTCCCGGTTTTCTCGAACGTATAATGAGTACTGCTGTATCATTGGGAGAGAAGGGACTTAGATATGTGGTGGGTGAATTATGTGATTTTGTCTCCAGCCATTAGCTAGTTCTTTTGTAATGGGCTAGGTTACTTGCAGGAGAGAAAATTAGACTTAAGGAAGTGAAGTGAGCACAGCGCGCACAAGACAGAAGTAGAGAGAGATGGTAGGCTAATTTTACATTTCAACATTCTTAAAAAAAAATCGCCTTCCTTTACGTCTTTTCCAGAAACAAGCTTTTAGTTGTGGTTGTACAAAAGGCGCGGACACGCGCTTCACACTGCGAGCAGACATGCGCGCCACCCGCCGGAAAAGTGAGAGAAAGAAAAGAGAGACAGCAACAGCGGCAATGCAATGCGCAGGCAGGACAGTGTGCGGGCCGGTGTAGGTAGACAGTGGGACGCAAAGACGCCGCTAAGCTTGCCTGGCCCTGGGCAAGCCAGCCTTCTTTAAGAATACTTTATCGATCTTTTTCCCTCCCTTTGTAGAATTTCTGTTTTACTTCAAAGATAGGCTACCTAAGTAATAATTATAATGTAAAATAATAATGATCTGTCTGCTGCCGGGGCTGAAACTCGAGAGCTTGACTTTTCTCAACCTTTTTTTTCCCTCCATGTCACCTCCAGGGCTCCGTATGAATTTATGTATTTTTATGTATGTATTTTTTTTTTCTTTAAGCATGTTACCTTTCACCATAGTTGAGTTTATTAATGGTGGAGGATTGGCAGTTATACCGACCAAATGGTTTGTCGGGCCTGAGAAGGATGAATGCTACTGGCCACCAGCAAGGATGAACATGGCAAAGGCAGTCATAGAGCAACAGGACCCTCACACTGACTGGGCGACATACAAGTTGACTGTCAAGAGAAAAGTTGGTAAGGTGTCCATGTGTTTGATATTATTTGACATGAGTTCACTGTTGATTCGGTTTAAATTTGCTCTGAATGAAACTAATTACCACTGATTTGTCTGTCTCTCACAGCAACGTATGAAATTGCCCGCACAAAATTAGTCGAGTATGAACAGAACACAGATGTACCAACCGAGTCCGATTCTACAGAGAATATGGGAAGGGGGAAGCGCAAAAAGAGGTGAGGCTATTTGAATTATGAAATGGTTGATATTAAATGGATGATGACACTTTGAATTCCCCAATGACACAGGAAGGACAAGTTTTGTGGGAGTTTTGTTAAGTGTATTTGGCTCAAAGCTGTTAAAATGAGGGAGGTACACCATCTAATCAATTAATAAAAGTAACAATCACATGTTAAGGGGGGAAAAGAGATGTATACAAATGGATGTGTGCATGCCTGAAGGGGGAATGGGGTGTTGGAATAGATGTTAAGGATACATGTGAGGGTCTCTCTGGTATCCAGAGTGAAGTCATACTGTATATCAGTCCCTCCAGAAAAACGCGATTATGCGATCGCAGAATTCAATGCATAATCAGCCAAAGTCCGCATATTAATGCGGGGGCCGCATTTTTTCAAATACGCCGCACTTTCGCCGCATAAATTGCAGATTTCCGCGCAAAATATATGCGGGGCTTGCATGATTTCATAATCCCCGCATTTTCGTTGCAAAAAAGTCACATATATCTCAGCAGAAATTTGAAAAATGTTGCGTTTACTTCACACAAGAGCAGCCATTTTCCCCTGTTGCCATGGGAACGTTATGTAGTGACGTAATTTCACCTACTGAGAACACGGTGTTGGGCAATCACTTTTTTTCTCTTTTTCATCAAACCGCAGTTTTTGCAAGTTCCCGCAATTTTGGCAAGTTCCCGCATTTTCATCGCATAAAATTGCATAAATATTCCGCATATTCCATCGCATTTTTTTAAGAAAACGTGCCGCATAATCAAGGATTTTTGCCCGCAACAATCACAAAAAAACTCCGCGTTTTTCTGGAGGGACTGTGTATATAGATCAGACCCTCCACAATGTTGCGATCGCAACTATTACACAAATTCAACCCTTTCTGGAAAAGCTCCCGCAAAATCAGGCATTTTAGGCCGCAACAATCTCAAAAATGGCCCGCGAAATCCTGGCAGGACTGATAGATGTGTACTGATGTATAGTGGTGTCACCTGTTATCCAAAATATATATATTGTTTTTAACCATCTGGTTTTAAAATGCTTTAACTCATTGATTGTGCTTGTATATTATACATTTCTAGGCAAGTGATTTTGTCAAGTGAGGATGAGGATGATGACAATTGGTCCAGCAGCCCCATCAGGCCTACACCTCGATCCACCCTCAGGTCATCACCTCCACCGCCTCCATCCACCCTCAGATCTGTGCTGACACCTCCAGCGGCTCCATCCACCCTCAGGTCTACGCAGACACCTCCACCGGCTCCATCCACCCTCAGATCTGTGCTGACACCTCCACCGGCTCCATCCACCCTCAGGTCTTCTCCTCCATTGCCTCCATCTACTAGGCCTACACTTCCACCGCCTCTGGGTAACCTTAGATGGCCCGATGTTTCAACCCATCACCACGTCACCACGTCACCAGAAACCCCTCGAAGACAAATCAGGGACAACATTTTTGTTCGCATCTTAACACTCCTTGAGGAGATGAAAGAGACACAAAAAATCCAAGATAGGATGCTACAAACACTTCTACAACAGCGTGGCAACACTGGCACCACCGTCTCTTCTACCCCAGAGGGTTTCCCCCTAAAGACAGTTGGTGATGTGGAAATCATGGAAGAGAAACTTGCAAACCCAAACTTCATGTCTGAAATGGTATGTATGTTAAGTCTAGGGTAGTGCAACTCAATTCAATTTTATTGGGGGGATAGCAGTGCATTTTATCTGAAACATCCCAAGTGTGCTTACACCATGCTTCTGGCAGTTCTTTAATGTTGAGTGGTCTACTCCAGTAAGCAATATAGATACATTTGCTTTGTATTGCCTTTGTTCCCCCTCAGGTTGCAGCTGTGACTGACATAGGGGGGGGGGGACTGTCGACGAAGCCACAAGAAGGATGATGACCTTCCTCCTAGACCATGGCTTATCCAGGCAGTACAACTTTGTGGGCCGAAACGGGAAGAGAGAGTTCAAGACCTTAAAACTCTATGAAGTAATATATGGTAGGTGTGCATGTGGATAATGTTTTAAGATATACCGATACTAGAAAGGTGTCACAATACCCTAACGTTATAAACATGTTGATTTTAAATATTGTGTATGGAGTGTTGTCTTGGCTGAGCAGTGTGTTCACACAGTGTTTCCCCTACGTTGATTTGCAAGTGGCGCACCGCCACAGTTAAATTTCTGCCGCCACGCCACGGTATCAATGTTGATTGTCGGAGAATAGCGCGGATACGCGGTTCACAGGTAGAGCACAAACCCAGCCCCCCGTCTCTATTCACATGCCGGGATTCTTGCCTGCGCGCCACACACACGCAGCCGAGATGTGTGTGTGCGCGTTAACGTTACCGCACACACAAAACACGCGCAGCACCTGATTGGGAATGATACCGAGGATTACCAACGGCCACTGGGGGGGGCAGATGAACTCGCGCTAGTCTCGTTACTGTAAGTAGGTTACGATAAAACCTTCATGGGTAAAAAGTCAATACTTATCAATGCACTCACCTGTATAGACCGGCATAAACATGTAGGAAGAGATATTTTAATCTGCTCTGTCTGCTCTCGTCCACCGCGCTGTTTTAGGCAAACACAGTTCTACTCTGCTCATTTTTACCAACAAGCTCAAACAAATAAAGCTGTCGGTTGTAGTCTTAGCTTAGCTTAGCGGGAATCTAGAAATTTGGACAAATTCTTATAAACTTAACTGCTGGCTGAACGAACCGTCCTCTCCACTGGAGCAGTAAAGCTATGGATGTATTATAAGACCAAAACAGATACATGTGGCTACTTAATATGCATGTAAATGACGCAATCTTTACCGTCGCGTTCTTCATTCTTGATGATGATGCTGGTTGTATTATTTTGCAACAGCATCATTTCATTGCAGATGGGGCATACAGTATGAATGGTAGCCTGCTGATCAGTCCATTCATCATTAAAGGCTTTTCCACGTCAATTTTCCCTTCAGCCTCTTTGACTGTGACATGTTTACCTGACAACAGCCTTTCTTTCTGCAAGCATTTTCCTGCATACTACAACCATGTTTCCTTAATCACAGATTTTAACCATCACTCAGTGAACTGCCTCCTAGTCTGAGATCTTTTTCTAGTTAAAGAGTCAGTTATCATTATGGAGTCCATGGTTTTGAGGAGTTTGCTCACACTAATGTACTGTAAAAAAACAGCATTAATTCAGTAAGAAAGTGAACATTTTGAACGATAATAGGCATATTAGGTATACATTAATTTTATTTTCTTTATTTGAAAGTCCGGCCTAGGAGTGTCGGGGGGGGGGGGGGGGGGGGGGGGTTGACATACCTGCCACCACGGCTAAGAAAAATCCTAGGGGAAACACTGTCACACATGTCTCTCAGTTGCCTAACTTATGTGTTCAAGAGTATGTGTGTAGTTCTAATATTAATCTTAATTTATGTAGCGCTTTTCTTAACATAGTTGCCTTTACAGTCCTGGCTGAGAGTTGTGTTGGCACATGTGAAGTAAGTAACAGTTATATTTGTTTCTTGCAGGAGGCTTAAAGAAAAACGCCATGACCAGCCAAATCACCCGTAAGGATGCCGAGAAGGCGGTCTCCAAGTGGCTCATTGGTGCTAGGGACCGGGGGGGTAATAGACAGGCCCGACAGGCAACCCCTCAACAAGGACTTCAGGCTTCAGGCTCATTTGAGGTGGAAAGTAGGGCTGCACGATATGAGGAACATATGTAATTGTGATTATTTTGACTGATATTGTGATTGCAATATGAGTCACGATATTGGAGGGAATAACAATTTTCATTATTCTCATTTTGATTGAAAATTATTAACATTGAAAGAAATTCAAGTGATTATTGTGTGATTTTTGCGAAGATCTGTACCAGACAAAGATTTTTTTCTTTAGTCTGTAGGAGAGGATTTGTAGGCCGTGGACATCTCTGCAGCACCACAATACTTGTGTTCTCATATTATGCTTATTTTCAGGTTCAGAATTGTATTTAGAGGTTGTACCAGAATATGTTTATGTGGTTTAATTTTCAGAAAACACCATATTTTTGTTGTACTGTACATTAGTGCAGCTCCTCTTTTCACCCTGTGTGTTGAGCTCTCTGTTTTAGCTACAGAGTCAGGCATCACACTTCTGTTCCATCTTTGTTGGGAGTAGCACCTGCGCATTAAGTACTGCTAGCTAGTTAGTTGCAGAGTATGACAGTCCCTCCAGAAAAACGCGGAGTTTTTTTGTGATTGTTGCGGGCAAAAATCCTTGATTATGCGGCACGTTTTCTTAAAAAATGCGATGGAATATGCAGGATATTTATGCCATTTTATGCAATGAAAATGCGGGAACTTGCAAAAATTGCGGGAACTTGCAAAAATTGCGGGAACATGCAAAAACTGCAGTTTGATGAAAAAGAGAAAACAAAGTGATTCCCCAACACCGTGTTCTCAGTAGGTGAAATTACGTCACTTCATACCGTTCCCATGGCAACAGGGGAAAATGGCTGCTGTTGTGTGAAGTAAACGCAACATTTTTTAACTTTCTGCTGAGATATATGTGACTTTTTTGCAACGAAAATGCGGGGATTATGAAATCATGCAAGCCCCGCATATTTTGCGCGGAAATCTGCAATTTATGCGGCGAAAGTGCGGCGTATTTGAAAAAATGCAGCCCCCGCATAAATATGCGGACTTTGGCTGATTATGCATTGAATTCTGCGATCGCATAATCGCGTTTTTCTGGAGAGACTGGTATGAGGGCGTGCCATGCGTGCATTGTAACGTGTTACAAAATGACGCACATTCGTTGCGGAAGTAAAGGTTGAAAAGGATGTTTTCTTAATTTTCCTTAAATAAAAATGTAATTAATTGTATTACTGGTCTCTTTATTATTGTAGCTTGTTTAACCCAAGATGTTCGGGTCTGTGGGACCCGTTTTCAGTGTTTGCTAAAAGAGAAATTATGGCATTTATTAGTTCTTCTCAAACTCAAACTCATTGGCCTTG